>WBMY01015330.1:1228817-1301637 GCA_013397315.1 Donacobius atricapilla | reverse complement strand
ATGAAGCCAAACAAATATGGCGTCATTTATTCTACACCAAGTATGTTGCACAATAAATTCTACTCAAACCCTGAAGGACTATCCAATGGAATCCAAATGGAGCCAGTAGACCTTACGGTAAATAAACGAAGCTCACCACCTTCAACTGGAAGTTCTCCTTCCCCACTAAAATTTCAGACTGTGCATAGGAGAAGTTCACCTGGATTGACTCTCTCCTCACCCAGCTCACCTCTCAGTAAATTCACACCATCACCCCCAGGAGTACAGCCTCTTTCTATGCCAATAGCAATGCCACCTGTAATGGCTGCTGCTCTTTCACGCCATGGACTGAGAAGCCCTGGGATACTCCCGGTTATACAGCCTGTTGTGGTCCAGCCAGTTCCTTTCATGTATGCTCCCCATCTCCAGCAGCCCATCATGGTGTCCTCAGTTCTTGCAGATGAGATGGAAACTCCAAGTAGCATGCAAGGTTGGTGTTGTCAGAATTCCTTTTTATGCTGTCTCGTCCCAACAAAATGACACAAATATCTAAGCACTTGGTTTCTGTGGGTTGTTTGCATTTTAGAAAATGGAACATAATTCCTGTTCTTCCAAAATAAACAAGCATAGAATTTGTTGTGTAAACATTTTACGAGACTTAACAAGGTCATAGGATCACAGCACCAATTAGGTTGAAAAGACATCTGAGATCATTAAGTCCAGCCTGTAACCAAACACCACCTTGTCAACCAGACCATAGCACCATTTGCCACATCCAGTCTTTCTCTAAACACCTCCAGGGACACTCCACCACCACCCTGGGAAGCCCATTCCAATGTCTCATCATTTCTGGGAAGAAATTCTTCCTAATGTCCAAACCAAACCTCCCCTGGTGCACCTTGAAACCATTTCCTCTTGTCTGGTCTCTAGTTGTCTGGGAGAAAAGACCAACTGCCACCTGGCTACCATCTCCTTTCAGGCAGTTGTAGAGAGTGATAACGCCTCCTCTTCTCCAGGATAAACAACCTTAGCTCCCTCAGCTGGTCCTTACAGGACTTGTTCTCCAGACCCTTCGCCAGCTCTGTTGCACTTGTCTGTATCTACATGAACTATTGACCTACCAAGACTTGGACTGATAACATCGGACTGATGAAAATTAATACAAATGTTTTGAATCATAGTTCATCAGGAGATAAAATGGAAAGATTTTGTATTTAGTATAAATTGTCACAATAAACGTAGAACTGATGGATTTGTTTTAACTATAGATTTTTATGTATATTATTTATTTCCATAACTCTTCATAATTACGTGTTGTCTTCCCTTTCCTACCCTCTCCCATACAGTGCCTGTCATTGAGTCTTATGAGAAGCCCACACTGAAGAAAACAATCAAAGTAGAGCCAGAAAGTGAACCATCAAAGACTGACTTCTATCCTGAACAAATGTCACCTCCAATGATGACCTCGTTGTCTCCTCAGCAAGTAATGTTGCAAGAGTAAGTAGCTAACAGTAGTCCCAACATTAGCGGAGCAATGGAAAGCAGTTTACTGCAGCAGTTACCAGTTGTGAGGAGTGGGAAGGATTGTTGCTATGCTTTAGGACATGTGATGAAATACAGGAAAGTGTTCATCCCTCCCACCACTGTTACTGTGAAATGTGATTTCAACTTTCTTTTCCCCCTTCTTCAGCAATACGGGAGTTGATCATGTTTATACATTGCAATAGATCCGCCATTTATAGAATGCATTTCTAAAGTGGTGATGGGTCCCAATTGCGCAGTTAACTGAAAGTAGGACTCCTAATAAGCCAGTGATAACCTACTTATATAAAACCAGGAGCAAAATTAAAAGAAACTTAAAACACAGTTCATACTGATATGTCTATTCATGTTACTTGAAATACCTTTCTTTAAAATGAAAGGTGTTTTTCTTCTGGGGGACCTCTTTTCAAAAAATTTTGCCTGCTTGGTGGGAAGAACCTCTTCAGGCTTACAAGTTCTGTGTATATCCTGAGGCCATTGATCTGGGGGTGATTTTTTTTGTCAGCTCAAGTAGTTTCTGAAGCTTTCTTCCCTCACAGCCACTTGTTTCCATCCCGGTATTAACTCACTGTGCTGGTATAGCTGTTACCGGGGCCGCTGCATGAACTGGATCACAGATCTAATGGGCTTTAAAACAGTGCTGTTTGTAGAAGAAAGGACAAGGGCTAGAACTAGAAATTAGGTCTGGGGCATAAACCTTTTAACTGAAAACAGTAAGTTCTCAAGAAGGTACCTGAGGAGCCATGCGCACCCTTCCATTTCATGTTTTCTTAAGGAAAATCCTGTCAACTCACTAAAACCATGGAATGACCCAGAGTTTGGCTCATCCTTCAGCCGGCAATGCTCTGGGTAGGAAGGCAGGCTGCCAGCGTGGCTCTGGCGGGAGCTGAAGTTGGGAGCTGAGCAGGGCTCACAGCACAGAACCTCAGAATCCATTTCTGCACTTCCCTCTTTTTCCCTTAAGGTGGTTGTTTGACCTCACCTCATAGAGTAAGGGAAAGAGGGCTTCAAGCCATACACTCAAAACCCAGTGTGAGTATGGTTCAGAGTGAGAAAGAAAAGCATAGAATGCATGTGTGGTCTCCTGCATTTCCTCCAGAGCACTGCCTCTTCCTCCTGCTCATGGCCATTGATTGGGTTCAAAAGCACACCACAGCACCAGGGCTGGGTACATCCCTCAACAGCCTTCTTGTGGGCACCCCTCCTTGTCCCCAAACAGTCTAGATGCAGCTCCTAGACTGCGGGCTCCTTGCAATTTGGTGCCAGCTAGCTTTTATAAACTATGTTTATATGATATTTATTTTAAATCACCTTATACATTTTATTGTAATAAACATATTACTGCTAGGTCAGGACTATCAAATGCTTCAACTTATTTTTTGTCTTTGTTAAGTCTTCAACAAGAACAAACCAGTAAGTGCTGTTCCGGGCTGGTACCACACCCTTCCTCCAGGGCTGAGACTTCTACAGACTTGTCACCTGCATTATGATTTGCATTATTTATTTCCCAATGGGTCTAGTTTCCCCAGGAAACCCATCCACTGAGCAAAGAATATAAAATTTGGTATAATGTGTAGATATCTTTGTTACAGAAAACACTTCTATGTGTATGTTTCCAAAGCATCTCCTCTGCTTGCCCATGCGGAGTGTTCTGTTAATGGAGATTCTGTCCTTGCATTGTAACAGCTTAAATTGCTTTGTAGCTGTCCTGTGGAGCTCTAGTTCTTGCTCCTAGAGCCGGGCCTTTCAAGTTCACATTCTGCTGTGTCCAAATCAAGATGTTTATATTTTGTGTTTCTTATCCTTAAAAAGTACACAGACAACTCGCACAAGTTACAAGATGAGATACTCAAAGCTTTATTTTAAAAAACATGTTGTTGTCTCACAGCTTTATGAGCTATAGACATTAGTTAGGCATTTAAGTTTTTATCACTATTCATTGGTTCCAGCTGTCCCGACTGTACTATTCAGACACCTAAGCTACATTAAACGGGCATAGAAAACCTTTAGTGTCACTGAAGTGACCTATTTAAGACTTTCAAATGACTTAATTTGCTTTAGTGCTAGCTTTTGGCAGTATATCTGTCTGTATCTGAATATCCATTTTTATCTATCTACATACAAAAATAATGTTGGTGGCATTTCTGTAGGGATGGCTGGACTTCCTGGTATGTCTGATAATCGATGTGCAGTTATTTCTAAAATCAAACTTGAGGTAATAATAATCTCTGGCCAAATATAAGGAGCCTTATTAACATATTTTCATGCAAGTTTCAGAGTCTAACTCATGCTGTCGACACAGTGCTGTGGTAAAGAGGAAAAAAGCTGTTGAAGTTTTAACATAATTTTTGGAGATACTCCTACCTATTGAAGAGTGACAAATGGGAAGACTTAGATGAACTTATATCTGATTGTAGAAGAGGGAATGAAAGAATTAGGGCTGTGCTTTTATTATTGGCACTTACTTAATATTTACCTTTGAATTTGACACCACCCTAACCATTTTTTAACTGCCACACCCTATCTGATTATTGATAACATTCTGTTGTCTTGCCAGCCTCCTCTCCCGTAAGGGGAAAAGGAGACATTCTCAGTGCTTTTTCCAGACACTTGTAGATTGAAAATCTAAATCACAAATGGTGTACGGCCAATATCCTTTTTCCCAGATGTTACCATGTCCAGGACTAACCTCCACACATAATGATTTAAACCAAGTCTGTTTGCTGTCCTAAGCCAGAGCTTCTCCAAAAAGACTGGTATGCACCTGCATTAAAACTGAGCATTGCTTTAGAGAGCCATTTCTTGGGAAGCTAGAAACCTGCCTTCTTATTTTAAGAGTGTGTACATCTCTGTCTAACATCACCATCTGGGGTTTCCTGCCATTATAATATTTTTAGCTAGATTTAATGTGTTCTTGAAGGGTACATCACTCAACAGTCACAAAACCACCCAAGAAAGAGAATTTGGCTCCCATGTCCCAGCTTCCAACTCTTAAGAATCCGTAACAGAATTCAACTTTTCCCACATCAGTAATCCCCATCCTGCTGCTGAGGGGTCATAGAAAAATCTTTTCTTCTTAAGCCATACACAAGATTTTCTGTCTTCAGCACATGCCCTTTATTTTGCTGAGAGAAGTAGGAATTCAGTGTTTCTGAAAATCAGGCCTTAAAGGAACTTGTAGTAAGTAACCAGTAGAAAGTGGTGTTACAAAACATAAGTTGATTGGTAAAAACGTGAAATACATTAACTCTGAAAAGACAGGAGTTCTAGAAAACTCCTTTCTGTTGCTTGAAGGAGCTGGTTTTGCAACAAGGAATGCTAATATCGGCACATTATATTCTACGTGTTCCTTTTTGACAAACATACATTTTCTAAGATTGATGTGGAAGGAAGAATCAGGGTCGTCCCCAATTCTACCTAGGGGTGTCATTCAACAGTCAGACACCTTTTAAGAAGGTTGTATGTTTTGCACACATGAATACTTACAGGTATGTTTGTTGCAGAAGTCCATATGTAGTTCATTTATGTCTTACCTCCACTGTACCTGTGGGCTTCTAAAGGGAAAAATTATGTTTATGAAGGTGGAGGGACAACTTCAGACATCCTGTGGGTGTGCCACACAGGCTAAACTCTACTTTTAGGAATTGACGTCAGTGGTACAGGGAGGCCGCACCCTGCTGCCAGCACCAAACAGGAAATTCATAATTGCATTCTAAAGGAGTGGCTGGAACAATAAAGATTGAGTTCTGCTTTGAAACCCTAAAGATACAATTTCTATAATAATATGGAATAGCTGTTTCCAATTACAATCAAATTAGTTGTATTTGAAGGAAAAATAATAGTGAACAAATACAAGAAAAGTTCACTCGGGGTTTAAGAAATCTTGAGTTTGACTGAAGAACACAAAGTTGAAGGGGGTTTTTCCTCTGCCAGTTTTAAAAAGAAGCTAGGAAGTAGTAAAAATAGTAAAAATGGCTACATCGTGCCACAAAGTGAGTAAACATTTAAAAATATTACTGCTAAAATACACAAAATTTGCTAAACCCTGTTGAATTTTTCGACATGGATGTAATGTTGTTCTTTCTGCCAAGAGACAGAGTGGTAGTGAATAAAAGGCTCTGTTATGAATCATATTAGCTGAGGTTTGCTGTGCTAAATGTTTTGATTTTTAACATTAATTTGACTTTGCAGGAATCACCCTTCAGTTATAGTTCAGCCAGGAAAGAGACCTTTACCTGTGGAATCTCCAGACACACAAAGAAAACGCAGAATACATCGATGTGATTATGAAGGCTGCAACAAAGTCTACACTAAAAGCTCCCACCTGAAAGCTCACCGAAGAACCCATACAGGTTTGAGCAGAGCTATGCTTCTTTCATCAAGTCCGTGGTAAAATAGTAGGCCAAGCTTGTAATTTCTGCTAATGGCCAGGTGACCACAGGCATAAATAACAAAATGACAGAAGGTAGATCTGGTATTGTTGTGAAAATAATTATAGGCTGAGCAAAAGACAGATATAGTGGGAAAAACCTACAACAAGAGACTGTAAGCCAGAACAGGTTCATGGTGCATGCTAATGTGTTTTACATTCACTGGCTCTTCACTCATTTTGTGTCCAGTTGCTTGCAGTTTACTCAGTCCACACGCCCTGTAAACACCAAATCAGTTCAAATTGCACTGGCTTACCTATGACATCACTGTTAAATTTGACTGTGATTTCCATGGGAGTAGCCCATTTGCAGAAGACTGGACCGTATGCCAAATGCAAACGCATCTGCTCTGTGGAGATGGTAACCACTGGTGCAGTGGTGCTTTTTTCTGAATGACTGTTCCAGTAAACATATCCCCATCTCTGTTCTCCACAGAAATGCTCATCTTGGCATGCTGAATGAATATGTACACATCCAAGGTTTGAACAAGGATGCCTCCTTTAGAAAAACGGAGCCCAGTTCATGTCTGTTGTGCATCAAGCCAGCCCTTTACCTGTTGGGCAACACAGTGGTGTTAAAGGAGGAGGATGACATATTTGTAACGATAGAGAGTTTAAGTTGAGGTACTTGGGACAGTGATGCCAGTCATTTACAATACATTAAATTCCAGAAATCACAAGATTTCTGCCTGTTGTGCTTTATGGTAGCACCGTCCTTCCTCCAGAAATCTAGAAAATGAGATCCTTGTTTTGAAAATACTTGAACATATGCTTAAATCTTCATCTTTCTGGGCTTCATAAGACAAAACAAGTGCTAATACGGCAGAGAGAGGAACAGAAAGACAATAAGAAAATAAGTTGTGGCAGGTAACAATTTTTTGGTCAGTTAATTTTCGACTACACAGTTTCTAGCACAGAATACTTTCCAGCTTTGAGCTGTTTAGAGGCTTTTTGAGTAAGCATTGAAGTACTTGCTAAAATTTGGCAAGGCAATAGAATAAATCTGTCAGATTTATGTGTGAACTTACATGATCAGAATTGATGCAATCATGCTTTAAATCCCCACTTCTGTACTTCCTTTTCCAGGAGAGAAACCGTACAAATGCACTTGGGAGGGATGCACATGGAAGTTTGCTCGTTCCGACGAACTAACGCGGCATTTCCGCAAACACACAGGAATCAAACCCTTCCAGTGTCCAGACTGTGACCGTAGCTTTTCACGTTCAGACCATCTTGCTCTTCACAGGAAACGCCACATGCTAGTCTGAATGTCTTCTGTCCCTGATCCTGTCACACTTTATTTGTTTTTTACACATGCATTTTAATTTGGATTCAGCTGGTCTGGATCTCTGAGTTTATACCATTAAAAGCGTACGTATGGTCAGTAACAGTTGTTATCTAACCCTTCTATGTCCTTGCCACGGGTCAGACCTAAAGAATGTGAACATGTCTCTTTTTTTCTCCTGGGGTTGCTAAGCAAACCCTTCTGCATTCAGTGTGTTTATTGTATTTCATTTGTGAATAAGGGAATTTTTAAACTAACAGCTTTTGTTGGTTTCTTCGTATAATCAACCCAGCATATACTGATAAAATAGTAAATGTTACTGAATATCCAAAATTCTAGTCCGTGCCAGAGACTATTATTTATATGCCCTGTAAGAGATACACTCTTCATTTTATGCTCAACAATGCAATGAATGGACTCTCCCAGCTGTGTTGATTTCTGCAATATGGTTAATACAACAGTTTTAGAAAGACACCTGATTAAAAAATCCCTTCTGCCCGAATAGTGAGTAATGCTGAGGAAATAAATCTAAACAGTTTAATTACTTCACAGAAAGATTGAGTCATACTATCATTTACCCCAGTTAAGAAGAAAAATGGGCAGGAATTGGTCTGTACATAGTATTGTGCATATAAACCAATGTCATCTTTCTTACAGTGTAGTGTACATATATCCTTGTTTTTATTGCACAATGCCCTGGTGGATTTTTAAGGGAAGACTCCGTGTGACTCTGTATGTGTGGTTTCTGTGCAAGTGTATGGATGGAACGCACACAGTTGAGGAAACAGCTTGAAGCTGAGTCAGGCCTTTACCATCAGGAAGTTTTTCACCCAGAGGGTGGTTGGGTACTGGAACAGGCTTCCCAGGGAAGTGGTGGCAGCACCAAGCCTGTCTGAGTTAAGTGTCTGAACAACGTTCTCAGGCACATGCTGACTTTTGGGGTGTTCTGTGCAGGGCCAGGAGCTGGACTCAATGATCCTGATGGGTCCCTTCCAATTCAGCGTATTGTATGATTCTGTGATTCTATGGTACTCTCCTGTGATTTGGCATTAAATTACATTCATGTAAACCTACTGCACCTGATTTCAGGGATATAGATTATCCCCCCCTGTAATCATGCCCCCTGCATTTCTTTTAAATAATCTTTTCTCTTTGCTGTACTTCAGAAAACAGCAGTCATTAAGTCAAAAATGCCCTGAACTGTATCGTTGTACCACTGTAATACACTGCAGTATTTAAAATTATTGATCCACAATATTTTTATGAGAGGATGGCATCATATATGAAGTACTTCCAATGATAATTTGAGTCATGTATCCATTTTGGATAAAAGCATATACCAAAACATCCAGTCCCTTACTCTGATTTGTGACTCTGGTAATGTCTTGACGGTAGGTACAGCTGCTTCCCTGTGGACATGTCTGTTGCATTAAAACCACACCTATTGGCAAACAGAACTACATAGGTAAAAGAAATTGAATTCGAGCAACCTACAGTTGCCCCTAGAAATGTTCCTCTGAAAGGAAGGTTTCTGTCTGTATTAACTGGCAGACTTTGTGGCACTGCAAGGAAACAGGATGTATTTCTCTGGATGTGGTGCATACGCTGAAACATACTGAAGTCAGCTTTTCCTTTCTTTTGGAAAAACCCAGTGAACAATGGAGTTGTGAGGGGAGGAAGAGTTCCATAGAACTCTGCAGGAGACAGGTGGCATGTCCACCTGCAGGTGGGTATATTTGAGCTTATGGAACAGGTGGTCTGTGCTTCTATATCCAGTGGAACCCAATGCCAAACAATCTTGGAGATGCAAGAGTGTGGGTCAAAGAGCCTTTATTTGGTGATAGGGCTTTACCAGCTGTTAGGCTGAGATCCACCTGCCTGTGGAATTAGAGAGGTCTGCACTTGCAGAAAAATGCTCTGACAGCAATAGCTCTTTCACAGCTCCATACATCCTCACCACCTCACCACCGGTGTCTTGTAACCCTCCCTCATCTGCTCACCTGTGACCCTGAAACACCTGACACATGAATCAGTTTGTCTTCTTTCTTGGTAGGCCAGATTGTTAGTGACATTGAGAAGCTTGTAGGAAAGAGACTTATCTTCATTAGCAGCTGTTCCAGAATGTGGACTTCCATCTTATATTTTTTTTGTCAGTGGTAGCAGAATTTGCTCTAGGTTTAAATGGCAGTTTTGTAAATCCAGGCGCATCACTGGCTGAGAGGCTGTGTGGAGGGAGCCCGGTGGCATCAGTCACAAGTCTACAGACATTTCGTACCCTGGGATGAAAACAATTCTCTGTTCTACTGTAGAGGGCAAAAAAAAGATACTATAAAAATAAGCACCTTAATGGCAACTGGTCCCATTTTTACCTTAAAATGCAAATTTATAAAATTCAGGATGTTTAAGGAACATTTCTTCCTAATGCTCTGTTTCTCTTTTGAGGCTTACATAATATAGTTATATTAATGTTTTTTAATACTTTTTAAATCAGTACCCTAAAAGCAGAACTTCTTTGTAACGACGAGTTACTTCCAACAATTCAGGTTATTTGCCATGTTAATTCATCAGCTTATATACCTTTCTCCTGAAAGTATTTATGCTACTGATGGGGTTAACTACAGTAGAGATTGAGCAGAACTTTAAAATTTCATCCATGTGTCTTGCAAAGTAGGATGACAGAAATTTAAATACAAGTAAGAGAGATTATTTCATGATAATGCCTTCCTTAAAGGATTTTTCACTTGTGTCTGTGGTTTCTTTGTGGGATGTCTAAAAGGTCACAAATAACACTTCTAGCTGAATGTGAATTTACATCTTAACCAGCTCATCGGTTCATTTTAGTAAACTTTGATTTGAGGGATACCTTGCAATTTTTAAATATACTCAATTAAACACTTTGCAAAACCAGTCATTCAATCTATGCCCTAAAGAAAAGGCAGTTTAGATAGAAAATCCTGATCCTGGAACATGAATATACTTAAACTGCCCCTACCTTTCTCCCTAACAGTATTGCACTGTGCAGTGTATAACAGGTAATACTGTTTTACTAAAATGTGCCTGTTTAAGCCATTTGATTATAATAAATTACTGGTTTCTAATGCAAGAAACTAAGCAGGTGGGGTTTATTTTAATTAAATGTGTGGGGTTTATTTAAATATACACGCGACATTCTGCGATTCTAATGCCACATCTTGTTCAAATACGTTGTCTCTGTCAAGGTTAGCAACATACAGATGAATACAAATCCGTTCTAAAAAAAATTTACAAAGCATTTTACATCTCTTAAGAGGGCTACACCAGTTTTCATTATATTTTACAGATACTAGCACTTAATATACTTCAGAGGGTCAAAATAATCTTTTTGCTTAGCATCTCTCACCTGCAAATATAGCAAGGATTTTTATTTACTTTAATACTTCTATGAACTATGCAGAATTTTTAAAATAAAATGTAATATATTTTATAAGCTAGTAAGATGAAATGGCTAAATAAAAGTTTCTAGAGTGCATTACTATAACTTGCCAATATGGAGACATTTTGGTAATCTTTTCTTACTAAAGATGTGAATGTTTAATGTACTTTCACTGTTTCTACTTTGGTAGTCCAATGGAAATTCAGTAATGACATTTTGTCATGTCAAACTGTGAACATAAACTTGTACTGTACAGTCCTCATATTTAGTATATTTAGTATAATTAGTATATTTAGCATATTCAGTATACAGCGCATATGTATGATAGTTGTTAATAAAACACTCAGAACGCTGTCGGCGGTGGTGGTGTCCCGTGCTGGCTGCCGGAGGGCAGTGCCGCCGCGCCGGGGCGGGAGGCAGGCCCGGGGCAGAGCCCTGCGGCTCGGGGCGTTTGGGCGGCCCCGCCGGCCGGCCCCGGCTGTGCCTGCCCCACGCGGGCCCCGGGCAGGAGCGCAAGGAACCTGTGCTGGAGGAGCTGTGTCCAGCAGCACGCTTAGTGGCACGCTCATAAAAATGTTTTACTCACTTCTAAATAGGGCATTCTAATTAGGGCGTTCTAATTAGCCCATAGGCAGGTGTGGAGCGCCGAGCACGTGAGTTTGCCTTTTTAATCACCAGCCAAGCTCTGCTCCACAGCCTCTCCCAGACCGGGGTGCCAGAGGCTGCTGACACATCACCACGTGAGTCCTGCGCACCTCCAGACACACCTGCAGGCTGTGCTGAGAGATGATGATGGACAGAGATGAGGAAGAACGGGGTTTTATTTTTTTCACACCTTATCAGATGCCTAAGAAGGGGGAGCCTGGCTGAATTCACTATGCATCTCTAACACTTCTCGTTTCTGCTGAAGTGTTTGCTTCAGGATGTTGGTCTCACTGCCTGGGATCTTGCAGATCAGCCTGGTGAGCGCCTGTGTTATGCCACGGTGATGTACAGATGGGAAAGTAGGTACAGCAGAGGTGAGGCATAAAGATAAAAGCCCGCAAACAGCAATCAGAATATGAGAAAATGACTGGCTTGTATTTCTCAGCCTCCTGCTTGAAAATAAGGACTGCACATTGCAAAGCCAGAGACACTCACATGCTGTTGATTTCTAAGGTTCAGGCAGGAGGGACCAATGGCATGAGGGAGTCACGGCCACTGACCCAGCGTGGCAGCTGTCGCGGGGAAGAGCTCGTCCTGACCTGTCCTCTCGAGCCCGCACACCTGCAAGAGACTACTCCAGCTGCTGGCCTGAAAAGATTTATCTCTGTTTTCCTATGAGTCAAAAAGTATTGCATACATTCTGGACTGAGTGATCACTTTCAGGAAACAGTGATAATTTCATCAGCCACTGGGTGTCCCTCTTAGTCTGAGAAAAAGGCAAAAATTAAGTTCATGAGACTGTAATTTAAGATAATATTAATTTTCTTCTACTTGAGAAATTAAGCTGTTCCCTCTGTTTATTTGCCATCACTGAGTTCAGTCCTGTCATACACAGAATTCTGCTCAAGGATTTAAAACTGGTCTCTGTCTTTACTGTGATTTTTAGTCATAAAAACGCTTTAAATGTATCCTTTACAATTAAAGCTCTGGCCTGGCTGAACACTAACTAAGCCAATACACAATGTTGCTTGATGAGAAATACTGTCAAATCCTTACTTGAAAAAGAAAGCCAACCAACTCACCAAACCACAACAAAAGTCTGCTTTTTCAAAAGAACACACAAGTGTATTTTGAGAAGCTGTAGTGTATGTAGGTATGTAAATAACTGAAATATTTGACATGTGCATGAAAGATCTGTGAGGTGGGAAGGACAGAATATAAAGGGCTCTTTCAGCATAAATATTCCAAAACAATATACATGGCAGACGTGAGAAACTATTTCTTTCACACCCACCTAAAGCTTGCATTTCAGAACAGTTGTAAAGGTGAGGGACTCCTCCACAGCCCAGTTTGTATATTATTTAGGACATAACCCCGCGTTTGCTGATGCATTAAATTTAGAGACTGGAAAGCCTGAACTGAGAAATTTTACTTCCTCTTTTCTTGTCGAGTAAACAGGATAGACTATGTGCCCTTTAGCCCATTAGCACTAAGTGTGACTGCTAATCATGTCCTGAGGCTGTAGTGCCTGGGAGGGGGAGAAGGCTTTCAGGAAGAAGGGGCACAGGATTTCTTGGTAGCATTCCCCACTTTAAAGTGTCAAGAAGTCCTAGAGAGGTAAAATCATAGAATCATAAGATGGCTTGGGTTGGAACAGATTTTTAAAGGTCATCTAGTCCGACTCCCTGCAATGAGCAGGGACATCTTCAACTAGATCAGATCATTCAGAGCCCTTTCCAACCTGACCGTGTATGTTTACAGGGATGTGACATCCACAACTTCTTTGGACCATCATTTCCAGTGTTTCATCACCCTCACTATAAAAAGTCATTGCTTATATCCAACCTAAATCACCCTTCTTTTAGTTTATAAGCAGTGCCCCTTATCCAATCACAACAGTCCCCACTAAAAAGTCCTCATCTTTCTTATAAGCCCTATTTAAGTACTGAAAGGCCTCAACAAGATCTCCACGGAGCCTTCTCCAGGCTGAACAACCCCAGCTCTCTCAGTCTGTCCTAATAGGAGAGATGCTCCAGCCTTCTGATCATCTTTGTGGCCTCCGCTGGACCCTCTCCAACAGGTCCACATTCTTCTTACGCTGGGAGCCCAGAGCTGGATGCAGCCCTGCAGGTGGGGTGTCCCCAGAGCAGAGCAGAGGGGCAGAATCTCCTCCCTGGCCCTGCTGCCCACGGGGCTCTGGATGCAGCCCAGGACACGTGTGGCTCTCTGGGTTGTGACTGCCCATGGCTGGGTCACGTCCAGCCTCTCATCCAGCAGCATCCCTCATCCCTACTAAATCTTAATTGATGGGTCAGGCTTTGACATGGTCCCCCATAACATCCTCCTCTCTAAATTGGAGAGATACAGATTTGATGAGTGTGGAAATAATTGAATGATAATTAAGATTTACTAGAGATTTTTAGCTCTTCTTTCCAAAGCTCAGGTGCCAGGCACCTGGCATCCTACTGTGATCCTGTCCAGTTAGCCTGAACTGGTAGGTGGGTGCCAGCAGTGTCTTGGCATCTTTGGACACCAGGAAGCTCTCCTACAGCTTCAATTTCACTGCTTCATCTGGCTACCACACCTGCTGTGTGTGAGTGTGTGAGCCACCTCAGTGAGTGTTAAGGATCACATCCTCTTACCAGTTTGATCACCTCATGTGTTGCTCACAGTTGTGATCACAGGACTTTACATTTCCATGAAGCTGTAAGTGTGACAAAACTCCACATCATCATTGAAATTACACATAAAATTTAACAACCAATTAAGAATGAGATGTTTATTAGACTCTCAAATCCAAGCACAGCAAGTTACTAGATGTTTCCTACTAACAAACACTATTAGTTTAATCAGTAAGATTTTAGCAGAGGAGTTATTTCCCAGGGAAAATTACTCTTTTTTCACCTGTGTGATGACCCTCAGCACCTGCTAATTAAGTGAGCAAGGTAACAGAGTTCAGAGGAAGCCTGGAGATAAAAGGGGGTTCACCTCCAAACATCAAGTTTCTAAGTATTAGGAAACAGAAAAAAACATGCAACCCAATATAGCTTGATAGAATCACAGCAGAAAGTAGTAACATTACAATACTATAAAAAAAGTAATAAGTACACTTATTAACTATGAATTTGAAGACAGTGAAGCAAATTATATGAAATCATAACTTGTCAGGTATCTATCTCTGGACAAGTGGTAATGTTTATTACAGCAAAGGAAGAAGAACATCAAACAAGTTCTATTGGATTCAACTTTTCAAGCACTTACCCAAGAAAGTCTCTCTGTGATGAAAGACTTCCAGGAAGGGAAAACAGGCTAAAAGGGTGTGGATACTGTACTCTTGACATCTGCTATGCCAGAGTACTGGATGGGATTCAAACAAGAGTTTTCTTCGTGTTATTTAATTAAAACCAAGAAAGCAGATCCCTACAATCTTAACCTCACAACATTCACATCAGAACAAAGATTAAATGTATGCCTTGGCAGCCTGATGACACCAAACCAACCACTATTATTGTTGCTTCCAAATATAGCTTTCAATGGGAAAAGTCCAAAATAAATGCAACCTAAGAATAAGGTCAATCACTATGAAAATGTCTCTCTCTTTCTCTTTGTTGGTGATGGGCAACTACAGATGACTTCTGACTACTTGGATGGCTCAAATAAGCAATAGCAATTTCTGTATGTACCACATTTTTCAACAAACTGGGACTATGGTAAGAAAAAAAAATATTAACAGAGTTTAATGTAAAACAGTCAAGTCAGTTATTCACATACTTATACTACTAGTAGGTGTAGCATCGCTTTCCTACTCATTTGCTTCACTGGATATTGGCAAGTTAATTNAGCAGCAGCGTCGTGTTGCAGGCCAGCTGGCTCAGGTGGAAGCCCTTGAGCTCCGTTCCTCGCAAGCCTTCCGGGTACTCGCACACGTACGCCGCCGGCCAGCCAAACAGCCTCCCCCCTGACTGCCTCTCCAGGCCGATGAAGGCTTGCAGTTCACAGGAACACTTGAACGGGTTGTGCCCGGCCTGCAGCTCCCTGACCCTTGGGCAGCTCTGGAAGAAGTCAGCAGATGGGGTGAGGATCAAATTCATCTCTACGTTCAGGAACTGCAGGGATGTAAAGCCACTGCACCCCGGCAGGTCAGCCAGCCTGTTTGATGCCAGGTTCAGCTCTTCCAAGGATTTCAGCTCTGCCATCCCCCGGGGGACATGGCTGATCTGATTGTTTTGTAGGCTGAGTTTTTTGACGTTGACTGGCAAGCACTCAAACACAGCATCCGCCAACTGATTGGAGGACAGGTCCAACTCTGACAGAGACTCGGCCCACTGGCACTGCACGTCAGCCCCATCGTGGCGCAGCAGGTTGTTGCTCATGTCCAGGTATTTCAGTGATTTCATAAGGCTGGTCATGAAGCTTACCTTGCGAAGGCTCTCAAATTTATTCTTCTGCAAAATAAGTAATTTCAGATCCATGAGAGTGCCACAATTCTGGAACAACTCATCTGTCAGGGCATTGTGAGAAAAATTTAAATACTGAAATGAGCTTGTTCTATTTGGGCAAAGCATGTGTGGCATATATGCATCATTTATTGTCAAATTGGCAATATTCATCTCTGAAAACTGTCTATATAGAATCTCTTGGTTGAAATAATAAACTTTATTACGAACATGCTCCAAAATTAATGCTTTCATGGAGCCATCCAAAGAGATTAATTGTTCCACAGAGCTTAATAAGGGTAGGAATGCATATTCAGTCAGCTCCTCCAGTGGTCCCCGAAAAGTCAAATTTCTCACAGTCAAATGTTCCACAGGTGAATACCAAATAAGCATGAAAATTTGCAGGATGATAGCCCATTGTAAGTCCACTGCATCAAGTGTGAGAACTGTTGTCTTGACTTTCTTCAAAAGCATTAAAGGTGGAGAGGGGAAATCTTTGTAGCTCAAGGTATATCTTAAGTTAACTATTTTTAAGTTTTCCGAAGTTCTCATTCCATCATACAAGAGGGGAAAAATGAAGTTTTGGTTTGCTGCAAAAACAATATGGAGGTTCCTTGTAGTTAAGACTGTCAGACTCTGGGACTCATACAGTGAAAAGTTTCTCAAGGTCAGGAAGACGGTGTGCAGCTGCAAATGTTTGATATACCTGAAGTCTGACCTTCGTATCATTGTAGCACTTAATCCAAGGTACTCCAAATGAAACATGTTCCCAAATTCCTGACAGACAGGCAGGGCAGTAAACTTATTGTAAGAAAGATCTAAATATCTAAGACATGCAAGAGTTAGACAGCAAACTTTTGAAATGTTATTATGAGATAAATCTAAGTATTCTAAATTTTCATTAAAAATAAAGACAGTAAAGTCAAGTACCGCGATTAGATTATAAGAAAGATTTAATACTTGAAGGTCAGAAAGATAAATAAATTCTGAGATACTAAGTCCAGATATCCTATTATGTGAGAAATCCAATACTTGAGTATGGACTGGAATGTTTTTTGGAACGTTAGTTAGCAAACTGCTTGAATAATTTGCAATAAATTCATCTTCTGCAGTTGGCTGGATTTTATTCCACAGTATGAATGCAAAAGCACAAGTAAAGACATAGGTATTTGTGAGGGATCTCATTATGCTATCCAGGTTTATCTTGTTCTTTTACAGAAACACAGAAGCATATCTTTGTTTTCTGTTCAGTCTGTCTCACTGATGAGTCCTGCCCTATGAAAAAAATACATGAAATTTAATGAAGCTGTTTAAAGGTTGATATTGCTTTTTTATTGTGAAAATAAAATTCAATATAAAATCTATGTAATAAGAGATTATTTTTACATGCTCTTGTTTTCAGTTCTTATCAATCATTCTACTCCCATTCTTTAATTATTGGCTCAGTCAAATATAATTTACTTCTTTTATAATGGGCAGGATGCCACTGGTATGTTAAAAACACATATATGTTAAGAAATACAAATTTCTTAACAATCATGAAAAAATACAAAACAGGTACAAACTGACATCAATGCATTATGAATAAAGGAGAACAAAACAACCCATCCATTTGCTGTTTCTATACATTCCTAGTTCACACATATTTGGGAACAAAACTCCAATAAAACCACCTTCACAGCAACTGGTGCAAAAGCAACCTCTTCACTCAAAGGCTATTCTTCTTCACACCCCAAAGACCCTGGACATTGCTATGCACCCTCTCAGGGTCAAATTATCAGCTTTGTCCTTGCTATAGCACAAAGACACAAGAGTCCATTTTCCCCAGTAAAACAGGAATTCTGAGGAGTAATTATACTGCCCATTGTATTGGGTTTGCATGGTGAGGTTTTGGTAGCAGGGGCACTACAGGTCTGGTTTCTGTGAGAAGCTGCCAGAAGTTTCCTGTGTTCCATAGAACCAGCAGCAGCTGGATTCAAGGCCAAGCTCATCCACAGCCTTAGTAGTGACTCTGGGATAACATGGTGAAGAAGAGGGGAAAAGCCCTGAGGAACAGCAACTGCAGCTAGGAGAGGGGAGTGAGAATATACGGGAGAAACAGCTCTGCAGACACTAAGGTCAGTGCAGGAGGGGAAGAAGCTGTTCCAGCTGCTGGAGCAGAGATTCCTCTGCAGCCCGTGGTGAGACAGCTGTGTCCTTGCAGCCCATGGAGGTTCATCATGGAGCAGAGATCCACCTGCAGCCATGGAAGACCCCATGCTGCAGCATGTAGATACCTGAAGGAGGCTGTAGCCTCATGGGAAGCCCATGCTGGAGCAAGCTCCAGGCAAGGACCTGTGGTCCTGTGGAGAGAGGAGCCCTCTCCGGAGCAGGTTTGCTGACAGGACTGTCACTCCATGGAGGACCCATGCTGGAGCAGCCTATGCCTGAAAGACTGTGTGTGCCCCATGGAAGGGATCCATGCTGAAGAGTTCTTGAACAACTGCAGCTCATGGGACGGACTCACACTGGAGAACTTTGTGAAGAACGATTTCCAGTGGATGGGACCTCAGGATGGCGCAGGGGAATAGAGTGAGGAGGAAGAAGTGGGAAATAACAAGTGATGAACAGACCACAGCCCCCATTCCCTGACCCCTGAGGGAGAGAAGGTGGAGCATTCAGAAGTGAAGCCGAGCCCAGGGAACAAAGAGAGGTCTGGGAGGAAGGTGTTTTGGGATTTGGTTTTATTTCTCATTATCCTACTCTGACTAAATTGTAATAAATTAAATTAATTTCCCAGGTTGAGTCTGTTTTGCCTGTCACAGTAATGGGTGAGGGATCTCTTCCTGTCCTTATCTGGCTCACAAGCCTTTCAATTTATGTTTTCTTCCTGGTCCAGTTGAGGAAGGGGGTGATGGAATGGCTTGGGTTGCAGGGTCAAATCTCCACACTCCACACAAATCAATATTGTAATGCGAGTCTGGCCAAAAGCATACTAATGGTAATGCCGCACCATGACTGGACTATGTATGAAGCAGTGATACCCAAAATCTAAAAGAAAACACTAGACATTACCAAAGACTCCAGAATTTCCTAGGTGTCCTAGGAAATACCCTATATTTTTCTACAACTGGAACTTGACAAAGAACCTCTCTAAAAATAGTGAGGGATGATAAATCTAGTCCTAAGTATCAAAAACCCAAGGAGGAAAGGATTTTGTGGATAGGGTCCAGCTGAATTACAGCTGGTCATGCCTATCAATAGCCTCCATGGACTTGGAGAGGCATCAATCTTCTTCTGAAAAACCATGACCTGAGCATTACTCTCTTGTTGTCAAGCATTAAACAAAACACACGGACAATATGAAGCATAAACAACTCATAACCAGTTTCAGGAGACAAACATCCCCAGTTTTACTTCCTGTTCTGATTTTTTTCTGTTAAAAAGATCTAAAACCCCAAAGTTTTAAAATTCTGTACCTGTGTAATCTTTTGCTAAATAGAAACCAAAAACCTAGTTTTTTCAGTTCTGGGTTATAATGTGTGTTTGTCCCTAATAATTTGACAAACTGATAGCAAAACTCAACCCTTTCCATCCAAGTTTCCTATCAGGCTTAATCAAGTTTTTTCTTAATTGAGTAAAGCAAAAATATATGCAACTAACATCACCAAAAGCAATAAAAGAATAAATCACTTAAGTATTTCTACCTCTATTGAATCCAATAGAGAGGTCAAATTCCACCTTCAGGAAGTTGTGCTAGGGTATCTGAGAACACAAAAGAAATGAAGCTGGGATGGTTGGTCAAAGTACAGTATCAATGGCAAGACAAAACACGACAAGGAAATTTGACCCAGCTCCTTCAAAGCGCAGTTGGCTTCAGAGTCCAGACCGATAAACAATCTAACTCTTGAATCAAATAAACTTCGATCTAAAACTACCTGGAGCGACTTCCTCCTGGGCAAAAGGGATGTCAGTATTAAAGCAAGAAATGTTCTGAAGGGAGAAAAAAACAGAAATACATTCTCTGTCCACGTTCCAGCACCAGATGAGTTCTAATCTAGTGTACATGCTATGCTAGACACTGCAACAAGGGACGAGCCACACTCTGTGGCCCTACAGAGTGCCTCAATCAAAGAGTAAGGCAAATACGTCTAGAAGAATAGTCTTACAATAGTAAGGATCAAGGGTTACCCCTCCAATGATGTTTTAGAATGGTATTAAATTAGAGATGGCTGCGAATTAAAACTGCCATACCAAATGATTTTTCTCCCTTTCCTCTTTGCTGAAGTTCCAATGAGTGTTTTCACTGAAACTTCAAAAAACAGGAGTATCTTCCAACAGCAAAGAAACACCAGCACCTGAGATTTGATGAAGACCAAGATATATATATAAAAAAGAGAAAATAATTATAAATAGTGAAGCAAATAAAACCCACCTTTTGAACATGGAAGTCATCTCCAAGTTGAAGAACCAGCAAAAATCTTCTGCATACTTGGTTAGCATCCTCAAAATAGAATTTCAAATATATGTAATCTTTAAGGTAGGGAATCTCACATGAGATGCAAATCCTCAATAATTACCTACCTCAGGAAGCAAAAAAACCTCAGGGCTTTTTTAAACAGGCTATTAAATTCTAGGAATTAATGAAACTTCCTTACAATGCAGGTATTAAGAGCACAATGAAAGGAAACTTTCAACAGTTCAGACTAAAAATACACTTACTTCTGTGATATTTACATAACCATCTGGTTTAGGAGGAAATAAACGTATTTGCTGTATAGAATATTTCCCTTGGCAAGACTGTTCAAATAATTCGCGTTTCTAATTTCAAGTCTGCTTCTGATGTTACACAGATGTTCTAGAAATCTGTCAACTCTATCTCCTCTTTGCACACACAGAAAAGAGGAAGCACAAACCTCACTGCCAACTTATGTTCATATCAAGATCTCTTGCAGAGCTCTACCCTACCAAAATTTTTTGCTCATCAAGGAGACTAATATAGCACACTGACAGATGACAGAAGTTTATATCTCAAAAGCTAGTAACAGGGGCAAACTGGCACAGTTAAAAACCTTTACAGGCCAATTATCTTTACACTAGAATGGTTGTCAAGGATACCTCACATTGTGACTTCCTCCAAAAAATTACAAAAATTAACAGAGAATATTCCCTATGACAAGACAGCTGTAATTAAGCCATAAAGAATATGACAATATAGGGCAATCTGGGGCTGAAGGAATCCAAGAAAGCAGCCATTCAGTTAGCACTGTGAACAGGGACATGAGCCTGGGAGAAAATCAACATCTGTGAGCCAATCAAGGGATCATGAATGTTTCTCAATAAGCAGCAAGAGTGTTTGCCAGCTGATACTATCTACACTTCAAGTTAAAAAAGATGCTCCTATTGCTAGGCATTAAGCCATGATACTGAATAGAGTAAGGCACTTGTTGACAGAACAATGATATCACAATTAGGCAAAACAGCGTCAGATTTACTTCAAACATTATTCATAGGAAAAACTTTGCTGCATGGATAAAATCAAATACACCATCAGCTTTCATCAGAACTGACTCTAGTGCACATGCAGCTATTAAAACCACCTTTTAGTAGTAGTATGTTTAATTTTCTTACCACCTTTCTTTATGAGGCTTTAAAATACATTCAAATAAACAATTTGCCATAAAGAAAAATTTGCAATTAGTTAAAATAAAACTGATACTCCTGAATACCTCTGTTAAACAATAAGGAACCGTACATGATTTATGTTTACTAACCAATTCAATGAAGTTTTGTTTGTGGCTGGTTTCAGTTTATTAATTCAGTCATTTTTTCATGACAGACAAAAAACTAGAAGCAATGTATTTCTGTTAACGTATCTTGAAATGTACCAGCTACATACCATCTCTTCCAGCTCACATATGTTCATGCAGATACCTTGTTCCATTTCTGAATTTTACACTGCTGGGAGGTTTCTGCAGTTTGTTTCATCAATGTTCACAAAAAGACATTTCAGACTTCTGCCTGTATGTCATGATTACTTACCCAGAGAGGAACCACAGCTACCCTTGGCCGGGTATGAAAAACTCTTCAGGACCAGCACCATGCCAGACGTGTGAAGAATCTCTCTGACAAGAACTTACATGTGCAAGACGTGGGGTTAAAGCATAGTCACAGCAGATGAACTTATCAAAGCACTCATGAAAAGTTAATACAATAATTTAAGGTTTGCAAAGCTAGTGTTTGGTCATATCAAGGACTTTATGTTTAACTGTAATTGTCATTGTCACCTGTATGTCAAGTAGGTGAAAAAAAGGCTAAATGCCACCACAAGTCAAAGCGAGCAGAGACTGTATCACATTTATGCTCAAGCCTGTTTTGCTTTGGTATAGATAGACACAAGGATCAAAGCTGTGGAAATCAAACTGGTAACCCAGAGCCACCTTGCAGAACACAATTTTCTTGCTTATTATTTATAAATACTGCTTTCTCTTGACAAAACAGTAACTACAAATGAGCAGTATAGTCAATCTTAGCAAATATTTCCAAAAGAAAAAACAGTCCTGAGTAAAAACATGGATTTCACAGAGATTTTGAACTTTCCCCTCAGCAGAATCTCCCAGAGTCTCATTATTTTTCCTTGAGCATCTTTCCTTCCTCTAACTAACTCTCTGCATCTGAACTTCAGTGAAGATGTTTTGTTACATTTCTAAAGCGAAAGAAGAACTGAGCTCTCAGCTCACGGCAACCCACATGGTGTCAAGTCTCTGTCTGCCATAGTTCAGTTTCCTTTATACTACACACAATTTAAATATACATTAAAACATTTACACTTTCACACTTTCATTTCATTCTGCGCATTTTTTAGGTTTTGGAGGGTGTTTAACTCCCATCTTATCAGTTTTGTATGTTGATATTTTTATGTATGTAAAAATAGCATTCCTGCTAGTCACCAAGATGACTAGTCAAATGCCAGGAATCTGCTCCGATTAAGTATCTGACACAGAATCAGAACACATTTACACACTCCCATTTCCTGATAACTGGAGTGCAGCAGCAGTTAGACATTTCAGTGCAGTACCAAATGCACATCACCAGGCTGCACAGAAAAGGTTAGGCCCTTTCCAAAATGTGCAGATAAACTGGCCCATGTGCTGTGAGACTACACGTGGCCCCATGAGCACGGAAAAATTTCTTCATGGATTAAATCTGGTTTTATAGAAAGGGTTGAGAGGCTAAGATAATTGTTTGAAATAGTCTAATAACAGTCTAATAATAGTCTAATGAGTTGAGAAACTCATTCTCTCTGGTGGAATCAGAGAAACTAGCTCTAATAATTAGTTGCATGTTTAGCTGTTTTATCAATTATTTGGCACATATGAAAAAAAACCAGTATGTGGGCTTCTGTGGGGAAAAAAGACTACAGTATGTGGGCTTCTGGTTCCAAAGTACAAGTTTTATTGATGCCCATGCTCATTAAAAGCCACTCTTTCCAATTTATCCACTCAAGGATTTTGGAATCCAGAAACCTGTAATACCAGAGAACTGTAATTATATACTTCTGCTTAGCATAACATCAGCTACTTTCCCTTAGGTCACATAGCTCCAAGTTCTCTCCAAAGCGGCAATCAAACCTAGCTTGCCTTGCTAAAACATTCCACCCCTTAATTTCTGGTAATGACTATAGCTCCCACATGAATAACAGGAAGGTTTCTTGGCCCACTCTCTGACTTTCAGAGGGTTTCTCTGTCTTCCAGCCAACAGGAGAAGCCAGATGAGTTCTTAAGGTTACACACAACAAGGGGATGTTAATTGTATTGCAGAGGTTTCAAGGGTTACTGGCCTAAAACTCTGAGGCTTTTGAAGAAAAATTTCAAGCAAGGCACCCCATAATTCAGCTGTCCCTGGTTGTGAGAAAAGGATAGGCAAAACAAGCTGTCTGATGATTTTCCATTTTCTAAGGGTTAAATGAGTCACACACTGAAGCAGTAGTTGGAGGGGAAGGAGGAAGCAGAGAAAACATTTCTAAATGAAATGTCTGAAATTTTTTAATAGGTGTGTTGTATTAATTTTGAGGCTAAGTGGGATGAGAAAGCTGAAGGTGTTAAATTCAACTTTTCTTCTACAAGTCATAAACAATCACTCACAGTTCAAGGTTTCAGGTCAAGAAATCTCAGCCTACTTAGACCTCAGGCAATAATAAGCACCAAAATTAAAACCTTTTGCTAATAATGGAAGAAAAAAATAAGATAAAATGTAAACATCCTATTCAACATTCCTTCTTCTCTCATATACATGCTGAAACACATTTTTGAAGAGAAACTTCCTGTGTGATGGTCATCTAGCTCTGGTATTTCAAACAATCTTCCCTTGCTGGGGCAAAGAGGAAGTTTGCTGTCATAATCTTTAGTAGTTGTGTTTGCCTGAGCCTAGCCATGCTTTCTTGAACCTAAAACAGTGTTAAGTACAGACAGAGGAGACTGCTATATTTCTGTAAAGGAAAGCAAGTATTTTAAAGGTAGTTTGTTCTTCTAACTCAGTGAGTAAAGTCTTACCCGCTGTCTCAAGACCTGGGAAATTTTTTCTCTGACTGGTTATTGACTTTCTGATCACAAGTCATAGCTGTGTGACAAGAGATACTGTTTCAGCTGAAAAGGACAGATTCTTTTAATAATAAGCATAAAGTAATATGCATGGATGAGAAGACAAAAAGTAGAAAGCTAGGGGGAAAAAAAGCATAATTTAGAGAAGCCAGGAGTTTCTCAAAACACAGACAATATGATGAAGACAGTTGTCTTACTACAGATGCCCTCCCACCCCCCCCGGTCAAGGTATCTCTCAGGATTAAAATGGCACCAGGACTCTATGGGTATTAGAGCTCTGTCAATTCACTGCTTCTCCCTTGCTGCAATGCCAAGCTAAAAAGTGAAGTACTTCACTTTTTTTTTTTTCCCTTAAGAAAAAAAACCTAAACTTTTTTCCTTGCTCAATCCTTGTTTTTGGCAAGTTCAAAGTTCACAAGCTTCTGTATCTGGGTTCTATCCTTTTAATCTTCACTGAATCTGAGTAAAGACTACTTGGCAACCATTTTGAGCTCTGGACTTCTGGCATCTTCTCAGGATCCTTAATTTTCTTTTATGTGAACCAATTTTAGCAAAATATCTCCTTTGACAAAGCTGTCTAAATTTGGTGATTAAAGCAGCTCTGCAAACTATCCATCAGTTGAAGCATTCTTCCACATGACTCTACCAACTGCTCCAGATTTTATTCTGCTGAGAAAAACTCACAACAATATTGTACTGTTGAAATACAACAAGTTGTATTTCAAAATCCACATTCAAATTCATTTGCAATTTGCTTCCTCATGAGATTTGCAATAAGGTGAATTGAATTTTGACTACAGTTAGGAGGAAACACAAACAACTAGTTAGAAACAAGATTGTGTAACGAAAAATTAAATATATTTACAAAGCATGGAAATCATATTTATTGTTTCACAAAGGAAAAAACAGATGAAATTCCATTAGAAAGATTCTTAATCTGTTTCCTCACACCAGTTTTCATCAGCTTTTGACAGGTTAATGCTAATGGCTGCCCTCAGGTTAGCCCAGAATAGGGCACGCTTGCTTCTCTCCTTCGGCCACTCCAGGTAGGTGCGCTTCGCCATGAGAGCTTTCAGCTTGTGGTACCTGGCAGGGATAAGGTACGGAGGGATTGGCTCCAGTAAAATGAGGATTAAGCTGTTGGAATTCTCACTGAATAACTTGTGATGGGCAAAATACAGCTCATAGTGACACCACTCACTCTGCACAAAGTTGGGAGACAACACAAAGATCGACTTGTAGCTCTTCTCAATGCAGTTAATGATGTTCTCCACAATGCTCTTGCCAGGGATAAAGTCTCTCTCGTGCTGGCACAGCTGCACGCAGCCCTCCCCCTTCTCCAGGTTGGGGATCAGCTCGTTCTTCACCCACAGCGAATCACGCTCGCTGTAGGAAATGAAGGCGTGAAATTGCAGAACGGGCCCCTGATCTCCGGGCGGGTTGTGCCAAGCTCTGCGCTTCGTCTGCGTCCACTGCCACGTCATCCGCACGTACCATGGCACGTCCAGGTAGATGCACAGAAAGGCCACCGCGGCCACCAGCACCAGCGTCAGCAGCAGAGCTGTCACGAGCAGCAGCGTCGTGTTGCAGGCCAGCTGGCTCAGGTGGAAGCCCTTGAGCTCCGTTCCTCGCAAGCCTTCCGGGTACTCGCACACGTACGCCGCCGGCCAGCCAAACAGCCTCCCCCCTGACTGCCTCTCCAGGCCGATGAAGGCTTGCAGTTCACAGGAACACTTGAACGGGTTGTGCCCGGCCTGCAGCTCCCTGACCCTTGGGCAGCTCTGGAAGAAGTCAGCAGATGGGGTGAGGATCAAATTCATCTCTACGTTCAGGAACTGCAGGGATGTAAAGCCACTGCACCCCGGCAGGTCAGCCAGCCTGTTTGATGCCAGGTTCAGCTCTTCCAAGGATTTCAGCTCTGCCATCCCCCGGGGGACATGGCTGATCTGATTGTTTTGTAGGCTGAGTTTTTTGACGTTGACTGGCAAGCACTCAAACACAGCATCCGCCAACTGATTGGAGGACAGGTCCAACTCTGACAGAGACTCGGCCCACTGGCACTGCACGTCAGCCCCATCGTGGCGCAGCAGGTTGTTGCTCATGTCCAGGTATTTCAGTGATTTCATAAGGCTGGTCATGAAGCTTACCTTGCGAAGGCTCTCAAATTTATTCTTCTGCAAAATTAATGTCTCCAGCTGAAGAAGGTTGTCACATTTTTGGAAAAGAAAATCTGTTAAATCATTCTTTAAAAAATTTAGGTACCTAAAGGGACTCTTAGATGAAGGACAAAGCATATGAATCATGTCTGAATCTGCTATTGTCATGTCTGCAATATTCATGTCTGCAAATATTCTGTATAGGTCATTCTGTATGAAGTACAGGTCCGTGAGTTGCATTTTCTTCATTGTGAATGCTTTCATAGAGGTACCTGAATAGTCAAAGTCATAATGTTCAATGTCTGACAGTTGTGTTACATTGCTAATATTGAAGTATTCAATGGATGAGTGCCATACAGTCTGAAATACGTCCATAAGAGCAGTCCAATCCACTGACACGTTTGTCAGTTTCAGATTTTGTAACCTGGATTCTTGTCTAAAATTAGATAATAAACCCACCAATTTTTTTACATTGTGATTTGTGATTTCTGACAATGACAGGCTTTCTGTAGTATTTTGTATCACAATCCAATCAAAATTGGAATCAGCTTTGGACTGATTACTCTTTGCATACAGGAGTGGCAGGCTCTTGATTTTTTGGTTAGAACCAACTTCTGGAAAATTGTTAGAAACAGATGTAAAGAGTTCGTCTTCCACAGACAGGCTGACATGGTTCCAAAAAGTTAATGCAAACAGACACTTGTAAAGAAAAAAGTTTCTGAGAAAGCTCATATTTTGTGTCATATTGTTTTCTGTTTCCTTGGAGATGCTCAATACTTGCCTTAACTGTCCATCTTTGTTCTAATCCTCCTGGAAAACAAAGAAACACAAGCAAAAACCAGCTTGTATTATTAAGTAGCTGTTCAGGAACCATCAGAGATTTTTTTAAGGTTCCAATTTCTCATTTCTCTGATTCAAAAAACAGTGATTTTTTAAAATAATTGAGGAGAGACATTCTTTATTAACAGAACACCACTGAAATTTTTATTTGGCAAATATGGTGTATTTAACAAATAATGAGTCAGGTTTTTTTACAAAACATGTCTGATTTCATAGGCATCTAAAATTTGCTGCTTACTTACAGAATTACTGCTATGATACAGTATATTATGAAGGCTTCCTCAACTGTGTAATACACTTTGATTAGAAAGTACAGTAATTGGGGTCAGCACAGACATTCTCTCCTTAGAGTCTCTCTTAAAGGACATGAACTGGAGTCAGAGACATTATTTTAAAATGGACTTTTGACAGTAACACTTGGACTGAAATAGGATGGAGGTTCAAGAGCCTCAATCAAAAACTGAATGTCTTTAGAGAGCTGAGATTGGATCGTCAGTCCTTCTTTTAACTGACGAAACTGGGGCGAATGATCTATATTTATGCCTTGGGAAAGTCCACAGAAGAGTTCATTTCTTGTTTGAGCTTGAGCATTTCCTGAATTCAGACTGAAAATGGGGTGCTCATATGTCTGATTTGTCACAGACATACACAGAGAACACCAGACCATACAGGGAATATTTGCAGGCTACACAAAAATATAACAGTTGTAGAACCTCTGTATGCAAAATCCAGCCCTGATCTAAGGATACTGACCTCAAACATCTCTGTTGTGAAAGAGAGGTTTATTTAAACAGACTTTAGAGGAAAACAATCGTAACTGTGCCTTTGCTTTGGTTTTCCCTATTAGAAGTCACTTTTTCTTTCCAAATGTAGGCATTTAGGGTAGCCAGCCTCCCTTTGTTTAAGTCAGCCTTTGAGAATACTCTCTGAAATCTCCTTTTAGGTATTGCATAAATCCATTAGACTGCCCCTCTAAAAGAGGAACTGGTAAGAACTTGGCCAATACTTTCACATGTGTAAATCTTACTTAAAGTTGTTTTCTAGATTTCTGATATCTTTTTATTTCCTCTTCTTTCCCTTTCCCTTCCATTAATTTTAAATCATAGTGTTGCCTGAATCTTCCCTTAGTACTTATTAATGACTGCACTGGCCTTCCACTTTTCCTTGATATTAAAGGGGTTAAATTGTGAGATTATATTTCTAATGATTCTCCAATGAGACAGTAGATATCACCTGATGGACTGATTTACAACTTCAAGGACTACATTCGCTGCACTATTAACCATTCCACAATTCCTTCCCAGAATTACTGGGACAAAATACATGTTCCACTTGATCTAATAATGCAAAAAAAAAAAAAACTCGACTGAGTTCTTTTGTAAAGAATGCATAAAACTAAGCTTGGAAATCATCTAGAAATAGTGGGGTAATATGGCAAAACTTTTCCAGCCTTTTTCCAAATTCTCATTTGGAAAAATTATATGCATCACTGTTCTCAAATGGCATTTGGGCATCTTCAATCCTGTTCTTCTGATTGTTTGGGCAACTTTACTGTGTTTATAATTAAACAAAATATGTAGCTTCAAGAGAAATCTGAAAAAAACCCCCTACCTTTAAATCACTATTCCTTTTTTGGATAAAATTTCAGCAATATCCATGGACTAAATGAAAAAAAATTCTTCTACATATGTTTTATTTTCTTTCTCATTCATATATCCTAGCATTCAGTCAAATTATTTATGAGTACCTGCAAACTTTCTTTAGCATAGCCTATGAAGCAACACAAGTAAAAACTTTTATAACATATAACCTGTGATTTGGGGGCTAATACTGTAGAAATTATTCTTTATAGTCATATCACTTTTAATTCAGAAGTATCCTTATGTCTTCAAACTTGATTAAAAAAAGCTTAATCAAGAAAAGCAATCCAGGAGGGTAGGCAAGCCAAGAGCATAACAAGAAAGTGTCCTGTTGTTAAAGAGCGAGGGGAGAGATTAAAAAAACGAGGTTTTAAGCGTTTTTCCAATATAAAATTGGTATAAACTGACTAAACTTTCATATAAGAAATACACAGAATATATTTAGCTAAAACAGTTCAATATTAAGGCACGCACTTCGGAAGTTACCAGCACAGCAAAAAACCCTCTAATGTTACAAGCAGCCTTTCACAAGAATGAAACACATGAACAAGTTAGATCTATTCCCCAGCTGTAGAAAAACTGTTGCCATCACTCTGTCCCCCCCTTAACTATGGGTGTAGTGCTAATAAAAAGAGACTGCTACTTGGGCAGTTTCTTTGGATAAATATTCTGAGCATAAGCAACTTTACCATTGTTGCATACCCATATGCTTGAAAGAACATCGTACACTTGCTATGGAAAACAAGGTTCATTTTCAAATTAGACACAGAATATGAAACAAATCCAGCTAACTAGCTACAGCATAAAGTCAACAAAATTAAAACGTTCTCACCAGAAATCCCTGCAGTCCAAAAAAGGCAGAAAATGTTCTCAGGTAAACACAAAAAGAAAACTTCCCGTAACTCTATCCTACTGAGTAACAATACTTGGGAACGCCCACATTTTTATATACCTTTGTGCCATCTACTGACAGCTTGTGAAATAGCATTTGTTTTTCTCCAGATGTATTTTTCACATACATTACTGTAATATCCCCACTATTCTATTATTATTTTCTATACCAGTTTGGTTGTCAGGCTCTTATCAAGGCTGGTTTATAAAAATACCATTTGTCTTAGTTTAATGTCCATTTAATGGGAATGGAATAATAATTCCTCTCCTGCTCCAGTAGTGTTGTGATTAGGTTAAACAGTGAACATGGAAACACTGAGTGGGGTTTGGTTTGCTTTTTTTTTTTTAATTAAAACAGAGCAGTCACTTTGGTACTGAATGCCCAAACACGGGGTTATTGTCCTGGCAAAGACATAAACTAGTTTCTCTTCATTTCTGTATAATATTGGTCAGAAATTCCATCATGGCCAACATCTAAACACAGAATTGCCCCACTTATAACCTACCTTTCTGGGTTAGCATATCATAACACTTTCATCATTTAATGTTTCAATGACCCAGGAAGCAGAGGAAATAATCTAAAAAAATTACTTTCACTTTGAGGCTTATTCTGTAGGTTATATTTAATTTCTCAGCCTCAAGGGAAAAGAGGTCATCCAAAAATTAAATTGAAAGGGCAGGTAGTAAGCAATAGAATATGGAAAAATCTCTGCTATAGTACTGATGAGTCTTATTGTAGTATTCTATGATTTTATGATTCATTCTCCATTTCTGTCAATTCAGACAAGACTATTCACAGCTGATTTCCAAATGACACCTTATAATGATGTTACATACAAACTTCCCCAGCTGCCTGGTCTAAGCTGGAGAGATTTTGCTATCCATCCTAGGATGAAATAAAATCCTAAGGTCATCCTAATACCTTGCTTCTACCAAATATTCACTCCTGTTTTGTAATGTAACAGCTGAACTGCTTGAACATAGCCTACATATTACTCTGCTGAATACAGAACCAGATGTACAATTGGTACTGTGTATTAACTGCTGTAAGGTAGAGACTCTTACTCCAGAGGATCTCTTCAATTCAGTGACAGTATGAGCTGCCACTGGCATTGTTTGTATGCCTATATACTGTAACGACAGATGAACAATATGTTAAACAGCAAAATAAGAATACTACCATTAATTGCATGCCATTAACCCTTCAGATTTACCACTCAGATTTTCCAGTGCAATCACTGGAAGTAGAATAATGAGGTCCATGAATGCCATTCATACTTCCATGTTCTGTAAAAAGTAGCCAAATGTCTTTTCATCATTATTTTATTTTTTAAAATTTATTTATTTTTATTAAAAGGCAAGTGTCTTTTCTGAAGCCCTTTAGAAAGATGATGACATAGTAATAACATACATCAGTGAAATCTGAGTGGAAGTGTTCAATCTCTAATGCTTATTTATTCCAAAATCATTTGCAACATTACCATAGTGAAACAATACAAGTGAAATCAATTACTGAAAATTGAAAGAGAAAAAATTAGAAAATGCTAAGTGTAAAAGTATTAAATTCAAAAAAGTAGTTTATATGCATCCATATATCCAAACAGACAGACATCCACATTCATATACATATAATGTTAATTTCATCCTCAGGTGATAACTTTGTGTTACAACAGTGATTAACAATGTCTTGCATTAATAATATCTTGCCGTTCTATAACATGCATGGTTATGTAAAGAATCTGCAAAACTGACAGTGCAAGATCCATGTTACAGTCAGAATTATTCTCTGTCATGGGTTAAACAATCTCCAGCTACCATGATTCCTCCTAAGATACTGCTCTTACTCTTCCACAAACTCCACTGAAAAGCAGAGGGAAATCCCTAGGGCCACTCTAGATTTCATTTTCAATAAATACATCTAACATTAATAAATTATCCAGCATTCTCTGACACTTAAATTCTCACTGAAAGACCTTCAAAAGAAACTTATTATGTAGGGCTACAAACATTTGGTATGCTACCAACTACCTTAATGAGAAACTTCAGAGCCTTATGCCTGGTAAACATCTAAGTCACGTAGCACAATCGGTATTTGTGAAACACATTTCTGAGAACTGCAGCTTTGTTTTGTGACCTCTTGGACTAGCTCTCCCCAGTGGCTCACAATGTGCTGGTTTGCCTCCTGTGTCAAAAGTAACTTTCTCGTAGGCAGACTAGTGATAGAAATGATGCTATGATGAACCGTGGAATTGCCTTTCATCACTATAAAGGGCATGCTTCGCCTTAAAATGAGGCAAAAAGAGGAATAGGTATGAGAAATTACATAGAAAGAGAACCACAGGCTGTTGGGAAGAACCTGAAACTCCTCTGCTCAACCAAATGTTTCACCAACTGACTGGAAATGTGTGCACGCACCACCGGCTTCTGTCAGGCCCATTTCCTGTAAACACAGTTATAACTTGGAGGTGCCAAGCGGTATCTGAAAAACTAACTCTTGGTTTAATTCCGCAACCCCATGACTCAGTAAGTGCTCACTTTGAGGAAGGATTAGGCTTTCTAAAAAGAAAATAATAAATTTTTATGCCAGCTCAACAACTAAATTAATTTGGACTTTTTTTCTCAGAGGATGGTTGAGCACTGAACCGGCTTCCCAGCGAAGTAGCCACAGCACCGAGCTTGTCCGAGTCCAGGAAGCGTTTGGAGACAACGCTTTCAGGCTCGTGGTGTGATTCTTGGCGTGTCCTGCACAGGGCCAGGAGTTGGACTCGTTGATCCTGATAGGTGTCTTCCAGCTCAGCGTATTCTATGATTCTCTGAGTCTATGGCATTCACCCCTTTTCCACCCCAGCGCGGACGCGGAGGTACCGCGGGCCCTGAGGGAAGCGCTGCGGCGGCCTCGCCCGACGCTCCCAGCGGGNCGGCGCCCCGGCTGCTCCTGCCCCGCCTGGGGCCGGGGGCAGAGGGCAGCGGGGCAGGGGAGCTGCCGGCGGCGGGCGCCAGGGGAGGGGCGCCTGCGCTCGCCGTGCCCGCAGCGTCCCTCGGAGGAGCAGCGACGGCGGGCGTCGAGCGAGAGGGCAGCGAGGTGCCGTCGCCAAAGCTGTTATTCCTCTCTGCTGTTCGGGGACGATGATTCGTGCCCGAAGGCGCCCGGCGGCGGCTGGGCTTTGCTGTTTTCTAGGAGGGATGAAACTCCTCAGAGGGATGCTCAGCAGGTGCCGCCACCGCCGGCCCCTTCAGCGCGGCTGGTCAGTGCGGGCCGGGCCGGCCTCAGCATCTCCCTCACGAACTCCTGGCAGAGTAATTCCCTTTGGGCGGGGCTATCCGAGTTGATTTGGATCAGGACAGTCGCACGGGTGAGAGGCTGAGTGACGCTGACCCCGGGTGCGGCACGGCTCCTGTGTTCTCACAGACGCGGTAATTTGCTGTTACGTGCCGTGGTCCTGGAAGGAAGGTTCAGCAGGCAACTGCAGGGATCGTGGCCTGAGTGGTACCCAAAGATGACCCAGTACTGCGGAAATCCATGTGCACGTTTGTGTGATCCTTTAAAAAGTGCTAGGCTTACTCAGAGCTAATGCCCATTCAAAATTGTGAAGTATGCGTGTAAAGGTTTTACCGGTTTTAATAGAAGATCCTTGTATGTCATGATGGAATTTGGTTTACAAATACAAAAATGTTCCCTCGGTGATGCTGCCCATCACACAGTGAGTAATGTTAAAACAATAGCAATACTTCCCTGCACTAAAGCATTTTATAATTGCTGTATTTTTAATAGAAAGCTGTCAAATGCACAGATTCTGACTTGAGAATTCATGTTTTCTGAAGATAATTGAGGTACAGTGTAAGCTGAAGTAATACAAGTGGTAGCAAGTCCTTGCTTTTTTACTTATGTTTCTTGTTCACTGATCCAAAGTGCTACTATTGGAACTGTTTAAACAAGTGATCTACTTTCACATTAGTTAAACAGGCTGCTAAAGCTATAGATATATACAGTTCTGTAGACTTTAATAAAATATACTCATCTCAATACATGCTTCACAGGCAAATTTCCCCTAAATCACAGTTATGTTTTGCTTTTTGCCTTTTTTTTTCCTTTGCTCTTCAGTCTCTCATAGAACCTCCATTCTTCCTGACTGATGCAAACCTTAGAGCCATATTTCATTAATATGAGAGTCAATGAAAACGCAACATCTACAGAGAGGACTGTACAAGTGGCTTTATGCCGTGCAGCTCAATTTTTTGGAAGCTCTCTGTCAAGGATTGTCTTCTGAGTGCCAAGTATACTATCATTACCAACAAATAAGTGTTAGTAATCACAAACCAGCAGTCGTTTTGGACCCTGGCAGTGCCAGTCCTTAATCAGCTGCAGATCTTACTCTTTGGCTTTATCTTTGCCCATCAGGATCCTCAGCCTGATGACTGCACAGTGGTGGAAAATACCTCCAAAATTACATTGGAAGAGAAGAAATAAATAAGAGAAAACTGTAGAAAATAAACAAACAAAAAAACAGTAACTACCTCATACAAGCTTACCTTGGCTTCAAAATGGAAGTTTAATCACATGGCAGGAATTTTTGGAGATGGTAGAAAGTGTCACACCCCCCAAAAGAGCAAGACTTTGGGACAAGTGATACAGAAACACTGTGAGCAATGACTGTGCTATGGCTGTGTCTATGAAATGGCTCTAGAGCCCATGGCCAGTCATGTTCACAGATTATGCCCCTTCTCAAACACATGAATATCACCACAGTTTTAGTTACAGAGAGTTATCCTCCCCTCTATCAGTCAGCAGGCTGTAGGGACCTGCATATGTTGCAGTGATGAAAGGAAGAGCAAGAGCTGCTTGGCTATTGCAGCTCAGATTATTTTGTTCTTCAGTGGTCTTTCATACACATCTGATAGTGAATATAGAAATTAACCATGTGAAAACTGCTGCATTTGACTCCTCCAGACAAATAAATATCCTTTCACCCACATTGAACCATATCTTGGAAAACATTAATGCTGTTCTTCATATTTGAACGAGATCCTGCAGAGTGAGCGGAGTATTTACAGTATTATCCTGATACCAGTGCCAGCGTGATGTATGTGCAACTGGGCTCCATGCTTTAGGAGGTCTTACATCAAGGCTGTATTGGTTTTCAGCAGTAGCATGTGGTAAACACTGTGTATTTTAAAATAAACTTTCAAATGTTTATGGTACCTAAAAGACTTTACTTTCTATATTCAGAACTGAAAATGTCTGAAGACATAGCTGATGGCACTCCATCTGAAGAAAAACCTGAAATAATGGAAATGCCCAGCAAAGAGGTATTGCCTCACGAATCAGTACCACACCTCGCACAAGCCGAGAAATTGCATGAGTCTTCCCAAGATCAACATGGACAGGTCACTCAGGATGTCAGTAATAGAGAGGAAGGAGGCATACTCATTAATGAAAACCCTTTGACTGAAAAACTCGAAAGCCTGCCTTCCAGCCTGCCTTCCAGTGAAGAGACAACTGAAGACATGCCCACTGAGTGCATTGAAACTGTAAGCCTTGATGCAGAACCTGAATTGGAAGAAACACTGCATGAGCAAAGCAATCCAGTAAGCAATACTTTCTTTTCTGTACAAGCTGTCCTCTCCCTGCATTATTGTAAGGACAGAATTTTGTGTAATGTATGTACTGTTTTTCACAAAAACCAAGGGAGCTATGCAGAAAATGTGCATAGGGATAAATTAAATTGCAACACCAAGCTTTTGAAAAATAGGAATTGTTTAATTTCACTTTACCAGTATGATATTAGTTTGTTTTTTCAAGTCTGGGTGCAATAAAACTTGCATTATGTAGAGGTGATATGTTATTGGAGACTTTCTTGAGACAACAGTTTCTTAACATGATTTAAATATGGAATACTAATAAATGCCTAACACTACCCATTACTGTAAAAGGTGTGCAGCACCTCCTCTGGCTGTGTTTTTACTGAGCTCAGTTTTTGGGAGTTCCCTCTGCACATCTACTGAATTACACATGTGAGGAGACTTTGGAAGGGAAGCCTCCAACTCTCGTTCCTGCCTCCAACCCAGGAAGGAGACAGGTTCCTGTCTCTCCCTAATATTAGCCCTAATAAACTTGTGTGGCTTTGTAGGATTGGTTGCCTGGAGAAATATTAGGACACCTGTAATGACATCTCTGGAGTTTAAGGCTCTTCCAGGAATAGATGATGTGATCTCTGCTTCTGCTTTTTTGTGGTTTGAACTCCACGTAATACCCAACCTATCATCATCTGTTAAATGCCAGACTTTTTTGCCTGATAGGTTCTTTGTGTTTCCTCCTGCCTTTTGAGAACAAGTTTTTTAGACAGTGGAGTAACATTTTTGTTCTTATAGGCTGCAGACTCCTCTAAAGCAAGTAGATGGGGAGCTTGGGGTACCTGGGGAAAGTCTCTCCTCTCATCAGCTTCTGCCACAGTGGGTAAGTGTTCAGTTGATGGAGTGTGTGGAAGTAAGATTTTTCATGTGTCATTAGACAGATTAGTGTTTAGCACTAATTAGATTAGCATCTTAAGGATTCATAGACATTTTTGGCTTGATAAGCTTGGGAAGCATGATTTTTTTAAAGAGGAAGATGGACCTTCCTAATTGTTCAGATTATGGACAAGGCACTAGGCTTATTTGTAAAGTTAATGAATTACTTAATTGTGATTTCTTCATAGAAATTCTTAATTAATTACTTGATTGTGATGTCTTCCCAACTTCTTCATAATCCCGTACAATTACTATCAGCCAAAGGCTTATGATTTTTCAAGTCAAAGCAACCCAGATTCGTGCTCATGCGTGTTAATGGTTTGCATGCCAGGTTTGACTCCTGGCTACACAACATGAATTCACGTCTAGTAAGTCATTCCACCTTTCACTGCCACCCAGTGAAACTGTCACACTGTCACACTAGATTTCAGACAGTAGAACAATGTACTGAAACATGGGCCCTATACTCTCATTTCCCATAGTAGGCCAGTACAAACTGTCCTTGTGAAGACTTTAGGTAAAACTTAATTACTGCTTTTTGAGAACTGACAGACAAAAAGCAAAGCATAGAAATATGTAGTTACCAGTGGGAAATAATTTCTCACAAACCAGAAATGTTTTGTAACAAAAAAATCTGTTAGCTAGTCAGTTCTCATAAAGGATCCACAGAACACCTTTAAAAGATGAACCTAGGAATTAAAATTAATTACTAGTTACTAAAAATCAGTTCAATAGAGATACTGGTTTTATGATCCCATATAAGACTGAATAATTCTCCTCCTTATCTCTTCTGTTTCATGGACAGTAAAAGGTTTCTGTCTGTTTCTCAGAGGAGGAGGGAAGTTTCCTTGCCCTCTTTTTTTTCAGTAACATCCACAGTCAGGAGTACATAACTACATTTTCTGTCGGACAGTCCAACAGTTAAGATTTCTAGTTACATTCAGAATGGGTTTCTAGGGTGTGTGGAACAAGTTTGTTGTGTAAGCAGTCTGACTTGATCAGGTTGTGCGATGTCTGTTTTGAATAGGCATGTCATCACCATGAATATATATTTTTAGGATTATTGTTGTCTAAAGATGAGCTTTTTTGTTCCAGCTGGAACAAGTCAAATTGCCTTGGAAAAAAAGCATCCACATGCAGAAAAGGAAAATTTTAGAATAATTTTAATTCAACATCAGAATGGCTGCACTATTTCACACTGAAGACCCATCTACTATTTAGGTTCTGGCAGTGACCAAGAGCAGCTAGGGAAGCACCCAAACCCAGATGTATATAAAGCAGCAGTTCCCCCTGTTTTCTTATTTCCTGGAATCTGCAGCATAGACAGACTTCCTGACCCTGGGATCAGGTTAGGTTGAGTTTCCATGTTACTATCTAATTTCGAATCTTTGTGAATTTATTAAACAAAATAGACTTTGAATTAAGCAGAAATCAAATGTACGTTCTTCCATATTTTCTGAACCCAAGGTAACCTGGGTAATATATATGTAACACATAGCTAGTCTTAGATTTGTTCCGGGAAATCAATGCACCAGATAATATTTTACATTCCTGGTGCAGAGGGCTTATTTCCTAGTTGTTTATTATGAAAACTCATGCTTGATCCTGTGAAATATTTACGCTCTCACTGTCATGGACAGGATATGGTACTGTGTAGACCACATACCTCCTTCAGTATGATAATTCCCTAGTGAGATACATGGAAAAAAAATAAAACTATTGGGAATTTCTATAAGCTGTATTATTATATATTTATTATTCCCCTTCAAGTTATTTCATTTAATATCTGATCAGTTCAACCAACATTTCATCTATTCCACACCAGAAAATAATTTTGCTATGGACCAGTTCATTGTGAGATTGCTATTCCTTCAGTGTGGCAAATGCTGTAAGTAAAACTGCCTTCTTGGAGTTAAGACTTAGCAGCAATACCTTCAGTCTGTGATTTTTCTGTTGTTCTGTCGTCATGTTGTACAATACAGCTGCTTGTCTAGTGAAATATGACCAATATTTACTATTCCTTATATTTTCCTTCAAAATCGTACTTTGTAGAAAGCAGAAATAGTTTGAGGTGGACTAAGTAATATTTTAAAAGCTTAAACAAATGCGTTCTGCTTTTAACAAAGAGTATCATAGACCAGCCAGGGTTGGATTGAAAGTCTTGAAAAGTCTTCTAGTCAAGGCTTTTGTGGGAAAGGCTTTATTCATCTAAATGAGATGATCTAGTGTGTTGTCCTGTCACATCTTGAAAACCTCCAGCAATGGAGACTCTACCATATCCCTGGATAGGTTTTTCCAGTGAATAATTTTTCTTATTGTATTTAATTGTTCTTGCATTCCTACCTATTTAAGACTGAGTTAAAATGTTGTTCCAGTGATCTCAGTTTCATTATCCTTCAAACACTGATAGAGAATTCACAAACGCTCACATGAACCTTTTTAATGCATGGCTATAATTTGTTTAGCACAGCTGATTTTAGTTCCCGATAATAACACGGTTTCCATATAATTTGTATCTCATTCTCCTTTAAGTAACTCGGCACATACAGCCAGGGGTTGTTCCAGTGGTAGTTTTTTATTCCAGAGAAAATATCTATTGTCTTTGAACTGATTTTGACATTATTTGGATCGAGTTCCCCATGACAAGAGAGATGTAATACTCCTTTACACAACAGAATCTATAATGCTTTTAGATTAGTTTCAGTCACTGCCTGAACCATGTTTGGGATCTTAACACTAGATGTCACACTAAGCTAACTATTGAATCAGCTTCAGCAACGAGGTGAAGAGATTTCTTTTGTTTTTAAAAGGTGCAAGAAAGTTGGTTCCTCCTTGTGGAACCACAGTGGAGCAGAACCACTGAAATAGTTGCTGGAATGATGAGATGGGAGAAGGCGGCTCACTGTGATATGGAGGAACAACTTGTACTAATTATTAACATTTTAGTCTCTTTCTTTTCAATTGTGTTTCTTAGTTAATCAGCCATTACACAATCCAGTCTTTTAAGTGCTGATAAAGCTATGCTGCTCAAGAGGGTGACTATTGCAGCTAAATCAATTCATGGCTAGTAGCCACTGAAATGTGTAGTCCCTCACCTGTCTTTTCCTTGCATGTTTCTTTCTTCACCCTGTATCAGCACTTATGTTCCTCTGAGTTCCCTCTAATCCAGTTCAGGAAGCTAAACTGGCCTAGGAATAACTCCAGAGGAGAGAAAAATCCATTTTCTGCCTCTTCAGTTCCTTGAACTGACTCTTTGAGACCAATTTCAGGGCAAGCAGGAGGGACAAGCATGGAATATGGGGAGGAGTAGAAACTCCCATAACTGCACCAAGAAGCCATTAGGTTAGCTTAGCTGTAACAGCAAACTCTCTATCCCCAGGGCTTATGTGAGGCAAAATATGTTTTCAGTTTGTACTGGCAGCTTGTGACTTTCATTTTTAAAACAACTTCTATGCTTTAAAGCTTGTCTCTGTCGTTTTTCTTCCAACTAATCTATCAGCTAGCTTAACGAAAGTGACTACCTTCTGCAAGCCTTGCCTTTCATATGCTGTGGTGTTTTGAATGAGGTATGGCATTCATAAGGTGCTGAAGTTATGGTGCTCCATGAGCTGCATTTCCAAGGAAAGTCTGTTCTCTATCATGCTGTATACAAATGCTTCTCTCTGTGTAAGTTTAAGGTGTTTTACCTTTAGGGCCATAGCTAAGACTAGCACCTGTCAATACATTTACTCCATAAAAGTCGTTTAAAAAATAACCCAGCTGTTTGATTCACATGATCCCTGAAATTCATACTACAAGGCTGTGTAATGCATCTTTCTAATGTATTGTTTGTAATTAATGTTCTGCTATCTTGATTATTTTGTTCTTTTGTATAATCTCATCTAGTTCCTTAACTATGAGAATGACATATAAAATATCCGATATCCATAGTTTTCCCTGGTGTGCTGAAAAGCACTTTTTGTCACTCAGTACAAGAGAGTGAAATGTCACTTGAGATACCACTGTGTTCATGAGTTTGGATATTACTACACATGGGTATGTGCAATAATCTGCATTGCATAGCTTAAGTTGGCTTCTCTGTGGAACAGAAACGCCAGTGCTGCAGATAATGTGAAACTAAAGTATTCAAACATTGTAAATGTCTTTTCTATTCTCTATAGATACTATTCCCCTGTTGCAAAATAGAGAACTATACTAAAAAAAAGTAAGACTGGGTGTTATGCTTGTACTTTAGTTATGCTTGTACTTTATGTGATCATAAAGAGGATAGTTAATCTCTTCAGACTTTTTTTTATTTCATAAATTCAGCTGATTAAGGGAAAACTACTCTGGGTTGAAACCACATGGTGGTCACAACTGTTTTGTAAATTACACTTTATGGCTGCTGTAGCAGCAAAGCCCTTTTCTACAGTTATTTCTTTTTAAGAATGCTGATTGCAAGTAACAGATGGAAGGAAACATGGATGCTTTTGGGGTTGGCAGTCCCTTTTGCTTTCTTTATGTCTTTTAACATGGGCTTATAGTCTAGAAGAGACTGAGAACCAATAAAATGGTGTTAACAGCCTTTATGCTTATTGCGATTGTTGAAATCTTTATGCTGGCAATAAGGAGATCTGAATCTAGTCCCATTTACTAGATTGATTGGAGTGATTCCTGATTTATAGACTACATAGCATGGGTATTATAAGAATCTAGCCTGTTTCTTTTGTTTTAACTGCAAGGAAGAGAAATTTTGTGAAGGCTTGAAGTAGGATAGCCTAAAAGGGAGCACAACGGGGTCCCACTTTTTAGTGTACAAAACCAGAGCAGGGCTGAATTATTCCACATCTCTATACTTCATGTAGTGGAGTGATTCTCTTCCAGACAGTTTCAGATTCCTCAGTTTCTCATCTGGTGAAAGGTGCTCATTTAAGGCCTCAGTATTAATCTTTAGCTTGAGCCAGATGAGGCTTCACTCATGTTACTAGACTAAATTTTGATCAGTTCTTCATTAGATGTGCTCCCATGGTAGGACACAGGTTACAAAGGTGGTGTGGTAGCCAGGGACAGAATCTCAAACTCCTCCCCTTCTGTACCACTGAATCAGAGTCTAATTGCCTGTGAGTACTAGATGGACAAGGGATCAGTGACTCTTATGCAGAGTGGTTTAGGTTTCAGACATAGTAAACTGCCCTCCAGAGGTGCCTCTCCCAGCTCTGCTGGGAATCCAAAGCTGCTAAGCTGGGACATGGAAGATAAGACAGCTTGCAGTGAAGTGGGATGTATCTGACTAAAGCATTTGTGAGTGCTGTAATCTGGCCTTGGGCAGATCAGGCAAACCAAAAAAAGGCAGGTCATGTTGTTAGGCAGTGTTAGCAAAACCTTCCTTTTCAAATGAAAGATCCCAGCTAGGAACATGAACAATAATATTCTGTGGAAATTGCCAGCCCATGGAAAGGCAAGGAATCAAGAGAAACAAAAGCAACAACACAGGGAAAAAAAGAGTGCTTTCTTCCAAAAGCTCACAGTTAACAATGCCCATTGCATGGCTCTTCTGTCTGCTGTTAGAGAAGAGTAAATGCAGATGTCAGAGGTGGCAGCTCAGTTGCATTAGCACACCCAGTGTAACAAAATGAGTGCATCTTTAAATTGTAACCTTCTCTCCCATGACCTCTTTTATTTCTGTGCCTTTTAAAGTTACGAATAATCATTTTCATTTCCAAGGCAACACGCATTTCTGCCCTGTTTGTGCACATATGTGTATCTAACACTTGCTTCAGTTGTGGTCTTCCAATCTCATCTGGTTTTGCTGCTGCAGTCAAACATACATGTCATATAGCTTAGTTCAGCAAAGTCACCCCTAGCTGACCTGGAGTACTTTCTTATTATTCTAGTGCATGTAACCACAGCCCCGAAAAGGCTGCCTTTTGTAGGTCAGTAAAGATCAATACAGCAACTGTGTGCTGTCTCTTAAATGTGTTAGCTTGTCTGCAAAACTATGGGAACCAATTCAAAGCCATTAAAAAAATCACAGAAAAAAAATAGGAAATTGATCTGAAAATATGTAACTTTTCCAGACAATTCAAGTTTTTGCTCAAAATTTATAGGATTTTTAATATGACTACAGGACCATAGTATTTTGTTACCAAGTCAAGTTGATTAAGTCAATGAAAAGAATAAAACTCTCGCTCATTTAAAAAGTTGTGAGCAGATGCAATGCAAAGGAATGTGACATGCAGTATCTATTATATTAGCGTAAAAGCACAGTTAATAGTGATTTGAGTCCCAGGAATTTGGGAATTAAATAAATTACTCCAGAATCTGTCCATGCTAATATTTTCATTGATTTCATTAAACTATGGGGAAGATTGGGATTAGACCATGCAGTACACTGCTCTCTAGGATCTGCATTGGAACAGACTTTGCAAAATTCAAGAAATTATCTAGCCATGACTTAAACATTGTGGTGCGTAAGCTGGTATGACCTGCACAGTTGAACACACTACTGTTTTTTGTAAGACATGAGATAGAATAGATAAAGGTCATATTTTCTTTAGACAGATAAAAGCATTTATCTGCCTAGGCTGTTACAGAGTAAAACATTAAGACCTTATGCAGCCTATGAAGTTCCTGGTCTCTGCAGGTCCATTCCTTAGGGGATATCTGTTCTCTGTGATCACCTCCAGATACTCCAGTTTTCTTGTATGTGATCTTTCAGAGGTGCTGCTTCACATATGTTTTCTACAGTATATTTATTACTGAAGTCACAAGGCACCTGCTGTGTACTTCATCTGGAAACCACAGAATCATAAATCTAATCTAATGTTTCCTTTTTCCTACTCCATTTCAAATAAATTTGCTGCATCTTTCTTGAATCAGATGTTCAAAAGCATATTTGTATGATTACACACACACATATAGATGTATCTGTTTACTCAGAATGCTGCAGAGCACTGGCAAGTGATAGGCTATTTTACTGTAGTTAATATAACTCAGAAAAGATGCTTTGAACTTCTCTAATAGAATGCATACAGTTGTGGGAAAATGTGGACAACACTTAATGAATCATTATGCATAACTTTGTGCCTTAGATGTCTAGTTGTTTGCCTGACCATCTGTATTAATACTTTTTCTGAAATAATTTGTCTATTTACTGTTTAGTTTAACCAAAGAAGTATGCAATTGTCATTAACATTTCTTATAAGTCATTAGGCAGATAGTTGAAGCATTCTGGATTGTCCTGCTGCTAGAAGTGATTGGTTTCATGCAAGATGCACTAACAGTGTACTGTACAAGATAAAAATCAAATCCTGATTGATTTGATAAAAATCAAATCATTCAAATCACTTTAGCTATTTTATTTTGTGTTGGAAAGAAATATTTCTCACCTGGTTTGTTGTTCACCTGTTGCACCTCAGCTGATACACAGAAACTTCCAGCTAAGGAAGATCAACAGCTGGATTGCTTGTAATGAGAGAAGTATATCATGGACATACTTGTGCACATATCCAGAAGCAAAATTGGCAGACAATTTTAGAGTAGTATTTTTTAAGGACAGCATTTTTCAACTACAGTTGATGCAGATTAGGAAGATATTGCCTCCCCTTGACTGACTACCACTCAGTCTACCCTGTCCTATAGTGGGCTATTACCAGTCCCTGTGATCTGCTAGTGTAAATAAACTCAGTGTGGAAAACCAGCAAGGCAATCCTGTTCTGTCAAAAATACTCAGACAAAAATGGTAGCAACATTTATACTTTATTTTAAAGTAGACCATTTTAATAGAGGGCTAGGGAGTCACTGGATATGAATCGTGTAAAGGTGGTAAAATCTCTGTAGGATCACCTGCCACTGAAGCAATAGTTCTGCCTGTGTCAATTGACATCAGCAGACTTTACAAAGTGCATTTAAATGGTAGCTTTGGGGAGAGACACTTCAGAATTTCATCTCAAATGAGAAACTAAGGAGCTTAAATCCTAAAATAACTTCGAGGACTGGAGTTTGTATTCCTGAAAACATAACACCTTTTTGGAGGACTGAAGAACAACTACTTTGCCTCAGTCCTGCAGTCATACACAATCCATTACCTTTGGGTTAATTGTTGTAGAATTCTGAAAACTACATGAGGTCCTACCCTATGGCCTTAGGAGGACTATCAGTTTCCATTTAAACTGGTTGCAATAGATTATTTAGCATCTTGAAAAGCAGGGAACTAAACTTATGTGTGCCACTGAAATAACTTCTACTTTTCAGATCCAGCATAATTTGTGTTATATGTCAGCTTTATCATTTATATTCAGTTAATATAAATGTAGTAGAAGGAGAGAATTATTAATCTAGAGAAAACTAAGCAATTGAGGTAAGTTTAATAGATATTTTGTTTGTCATAATTCATGAAGTATAAGAATACTATGCACTGTTAGTAACAAAATCATATAGTCTAAAATACGCCTCTGCTACAGGTCATGGGATAACAGCAGTAAAAGAAAAAGCAGGAACTACCCTAAGAATTCATAGTGGAAGTTCAGCATCTCTGGAAACAGCAGAGCCTCCTGCAGCTGAAACACCAGTTACTCGTAAGTTGAAGTCCACTGAAATTGGACAAAACTCTCACCCTTACCAAATTAGTTCAATTTACAGAATTTTAAGATTTTGGTCACAGAAACCAGTTTACTGTAATTTGTGACTTGCAGGGTTGAAATTATGCTGTAACCTGCTTTTTTTTTTTTCTTAGAAGCAGAAGATTCTCTGAACCAAAGCTCTTCTGAGAATATTCCTTCTTCTCCTTCATCTGGATCTCGTGGCATGCTGTCAGCTATCACTAGTGCTGTACAAAACACAGTGAGTCATTTTAGCTGGTCTCTCTGCTCTAGTTATTTTTCATTATTTTTAGGTTCAGCTTCACTGTAGTTCATGTTTTTTTAAGTTGTAGGTCATTGTAAAAACAGTTCTTTTGTAAGTCTGTTTGGAGTCTTTTCCATGACAAAATGACCTTTACATTAAACAGTCAAATTAAAAAACAAAAAGTCAAACTGAACTAACTCAGTTACTATGTTGTCACCAGTTTCAGTGAAAAAAATATGGTCTTTTCCTAAACTCTGTGGAATTCTGTAAATTTTTGGAAAATAGTTTTTATAATTGTACCATCGTCTAATTTTTTATTTTTACAGTTAAGTCCTTCCAGAGAAAGTGCTTGGACTTGTTACCATTTTTGAAGGCAAATAAAATAAGAAAATACTCCATTTGCTTATTTTAAGGCTTTTACTAAGCTCTCTACTTTTAATTCCTGGCCTTTACCTTCACCTCTTTATCTAGTCTATCATTTCATATTAGCCTTCCTGGATGGGGGTCTGATTGCAAACTCAGTGAGGCAAAATCTTTTGTTCACAGTTTTTTCCTATTATACTGTCCTTATATTTTGTGTGTTGAACTTCACCCTTTTCTCTTTTTTTTTGGGTTTCAGATTTTGCAAAATCCTGTACCGTACCATTTCCAAGTCAATTTTTGTGTCATCTTCTTCCCCTACTTTTTTTACCCCTTTAAGTATGGTGTTTCACTTGAAATTAAAAGAAACTTTAAGCATTGGCTGCAAAAGCATAGAAGATTAATTCCCCACTGAGTAAGTTTTGTGAAATGGCAGTTCTTTGATGTTGTATATCCAGGTCACTCCGACTGCCTCATCACTCTAATATCAAAGATTTTGGGAACAGAAGGAGATTTCTATAGATTATTCCTAAGACCTTCTGCAGAGCCTGGAGCATCATATGGCTTGTGAGAGCTGGGCATCCATAAGATTAATTGAACATTATATTATACTAGATTTGCAAATAAGAGAAATGTGCTTGTAGCCAGCCTGGAGAGGCTGCTGTACCACAGTGATCAATGTGGTACAAAAGGAATCACTTAAGGTCTCAGTAAGTCACCTGTAATGCCATTTGAGACTTTGGTAGGGTTTTCCATTATATATCAGGTTACCTCAGTATTTGAGTGTATCTGACAGACACATAATCCTGATTGAAATGGAAATCTTTAGCCAGTGAAACTTCTTCAGTGTACATAAAAAACATGAAGACACACAAAAACATATGTATTTAAATAGACAGTTCCAGAGTCATCGCAAGTGTTAAAATTTTAAAAATTAGGTAAGGCAGAGTTTTCTGTTCATGATGGACTTGGCTCCATATTATTAATATCTAAAACAAGTTCCTACAGACCAGACACCACTGGATGAAATTAAAGTGGTATGTCGCTGTTGGACACACAAACACACACGCACACATACTATCTGGTGAGAAGGCATGAACTGTTTATTACAAAATCTGACTCTACTTTTATAGTATTTCTACAAGGGCTAGAGACTGGGGGAGAAGGTTGACACCTCTCCCCATCCCGTTGGTCAAGACAACTGTCCATCAGCTGTCCATATCTGCAAGAAGAAAAATGTAAACTCATTTAATCTAACAAGAACATTGCTTCTATTTATAACACCCGTGTGTGAGAAACTGAGAACTATGAAACCTGTGAGACACACAAGAAGGCTGAAAAATCAGGGCAACAGTGGTATTAATAGAATGATAGAGCCGCCAAATAGCTAGGGTTGGACAGGAACTTAAAGATCATCTAGTTCCTATGCCCCTGCCGTAAGCATGGACACCTTCCACTAAACCAGGTCGTTTAAAGCCTTATCCAGGCTGGCCCTTGACACCTCCAAGGGTGAAGCATCTCCCACCTCTCCGGGCAACCTGTTCCAGTGCTTCACCATCCTCATAGTGAAAAATTTCTTCCTGATATGCAGTCTAAATCTACCCTCTTTCAAAATAAAGCTATTCCCTTTTGTCCAAACACTCCTTACCTATGAAAAACATCCCTCTCAAGCCTTCCTACAGGCCTGTACTGGAAGGCTGCTAGAAGGTCTCCTCAGAGCATTCTCTTCTCCAGGCTGAACAGCCCCGATTTTCTCAGACTGTCTTCACATGAGATGTGCTCCAGCCCTTTTATGATATATTCTTTTTTTTATTATTTACAACAATTGTTACATTTTTTCTGCTGTAAGTAGTTTAATTAACTGGAAATATTTGTATAGTTCTTTTTTTATCTTTTGGAAAATGTATTCAGAACAAAGTAAATGCATCAATCCTCTTGTTAGTTAACATGTAGGAAATTTAGGGACCTGAGTGGTCAAAGGTGGTGTCTACAAAAGCACTCCTCTTTACAGTTCATATTAGCCTAAACTGAGACGAAAATAACATTGCATTATTTTATACAGGGGAAAAGTGTATTATCTGGTGGGTTAGATGCTTTGGAATTTATTGGGAAGACAACCATGAATGTCCTTGCAGAAAGCGATCCTGGATTTAAGAGAACCAAGACACTGATGGCAAGAACAGTCTCCCTATCTCAGGTTGGATATATTTAAATACTACTCTGTCAATGCAATTTCAGATTTCTTTTTCCAGAATTTCACATGCCTCAGGGAGAGGCTTTATTTATTGCAGTAGATGCTGGCTGGGCTTATGGAAATAAATATCATGCTTTATAGTTGCTCTACTTTATTTTTCTTCACAGAACAACCAAAGATAATGTAAAATCATCTCTTCTGCATAATCACATATGCAATTGCTGATTTAAATAAGATAGCATATGTGGTGATAAATCATTACACTCTGGAGGCAAAATCAAATTGTTGGTGTTTTGGTAACAGCTGTAGATAGATATCTTCCAGCATAAACATTACTGTGTTTTCCTTGGAAATCAGTAATACTGGAATATGATGTATGTTTCATTAGGAATTAAACCTGTAAAAAGTTGTATCTCAGTGTCCATCTAACTTAATGGTACCCTTATGCTGTTGTGACTCACATGTTTTAAAGCTCAGAGATGCAATAGAAACAGAAGTATAAATGCTGTCAGTACAAAATGATTTTAAGTTCTCTGGACACTGAAAGGAGGGAAAACAATAGACATTGAAAAGAAACTGGTTTTTGTGTGTTTACTTCCTCGTAGAGAAGGGTAAGGTACTTTTCTTTTAATGAGATATTTCATCTTTAGTATTCATCATTGGAAGAGTTAACAGACTTGTACTGTTATAGTAGATCAAAAGCAATTACCTCTTGTTAAGGCCCACAGGGTTAAAATGAGCGTTTGAGAATATCTCCTTTAACAACATACATGGATTTGAGCATAGAATCTGAGGCAGAATGAAACACAAATCAGTTCTCATGGGTTGTGCTATTGCTTTTCAGTGATTTGTTCTTAAAACTTTGTGAGTTAACTTTTGAAGATGGAGACTTCAGAGGAAAAATGTACCATTTTAAGTCTTTTGTATTAAATGAATCACTGAGGACAATATTGTTGGAATTTTGAACCATGGAATAACATGAGTGGTGGGAGTTCACCTGTATTCAGAGACTTGTATATGTTAAGATGTATTTGACACCTTTACTGTAGGAAAATCATGAGAGGCCATTTTGTCCAGGAATAGAAGGAAGGAGTAGCAGATCCTGTTGGATACAGTATTCTATCCCTGTACACTGATAGAAGTGTATAAAAAGGTCACCAAAATATACCAAGTATATAGCGGATAGTTTTGCTCCACCTTTGGTATAAATCATTTATCTCTTTTGTTAGTCCTACTGTCACATAAAACTGACTTTATTATTTGCTAAGAATATTTTATAGGAAATATTTATGTAGGTGCATTATTTGTGCCAGTTGGTGGATAGGTCCTGAATTACCATTTTGTGATTTTGTGGTCTGTAGAATGGATTTCATGGCTCTTTAAGGCTGCACATGAAATAGTCCATTCTCTTTCATTATAATTGGTGGTGAAATTTATTATATGGGATCTGTAGCTGACATTGCTTTTGAAAATATTAGCAACATCATTACTTTTTGTTGTTCTTCATTGTATTTTAAAGAGAGATGGTTAGCAAATACCATGGGGAAAACCCCACTTAGAATACTATATAAATATTTTATCAGACAAAATTATCAAAAAAGAAGTTAGCTATTTCATCTCTAAAATTTTAATTCTGCAGGTGTGATATAGCCCCAAATTTCATTACTACTTCTAGACACACAGAAGCAGATAGTAATAAAATCTGTCACACTTACAGTACTATCAATAAAACATAGAATGATGTCTATGTTTACAGCTGTTGCGAGAAGCCAAAGAAAAAGAGAAACAGAGGAGGGCCCAGCAAGTTACAGTTGGAAGAACAGCACATTATGGACTACTTTTTGATGAATTCCAAGGTTTGTCTCATCTTGAAGCTCTGGAAATCTTATCAAATGAAAGTGAAGCTCAGGTACAGTATGCAAACAGCATAAATCAATATGGTTGGTAAAAACAGTTATCTTTACATTCATTTTATTTTGCAGATGCCTGTAGAATGAACAGTAAGTTTTCCATCGAGTTCAGAGAAAGCTGAATTGATCCTATGGCCTAGTCCTGGGTTTTAGGAACTCAATACCTCTAAAATGTAACTACAAGATTAACTCAAAACAAACTTCATAATTGACAGATATTTTTGTTAGGACCATATGTCGTGTGCCACGCACAGCTTGTGACACTGCAGATGTCCTGTAAATTCCTTGCAGAATTTGCAATGAGGTTGAAATCTTTTGGTTGAAATCAGGTACAGATACTTACATTCAGGAATTTCATACCTACTGCAGGTGGAGGCTGGTGAACTAAATTAGTTCCAGATTACTTATTCACTTCTTATTGTGTAAGTTTTTAAAGTTACATATAACTACACCAGATACTATTACTGGAAGCATGCAAATGTCTCTCTGAAGATGGTAGTGTTAGTAAGGCCTATCTGATAAATATATATTTCAATTTCAACTCTCAATTTATTTGCTCTGCTGGTACATCAGTAGATCTCTGACAGTGGACTAATAGAATTTTGTAGATTCCTAGCAGTGATATTTTTGTACTGGAACAGTTTTCTAAATAAATTTCTTAAAAACAAGTTTTCTTTTTTGTTTGTTATTGTAATTAGCATTCTTTGCCCTGTGGGGTACTTCTTAATAAAATATAACCAACTTATATTTTAAAATACTTTATTTGCTCTCACAAATAAAAGAAGCTTATACTAGTAACAGTTAGGTGCATACTGTCAATGTTGTTATTTTTTGTTATTATCTAGATGAAAAACTATACATTCAAACTGCACATGTAAGGTTCAAGGATCTGCTTTTGGGAACAAAAACAAAACCAAAAATGGCTAAAACCCCCCATCCACTAAATAGAAAAGAAAAGCAGTTCAGGTTAATTGCATGTGTCAACAATATTTTTATTTTACTGTGAAATACCACAGGGTATGCAAGACGTGCAGGTTGTTACCATGAGGTTTCTCATGCACTTCATTTATGTCCTAGACACATACGTAGTCCTACTCAGTCAAACAGGATTGATGGTAACTGTGTGGGTCAACAAGTCCAATACCAGATAAATGTCCCAGTTACCATGCACAGATGCACACAGACACAGAATACAGAGAGTACTGTAAGCTTGAGACCACTTCTAGCAGCCCAAAAGCCACAGGAGGAGTGCAAGACATGTATGTTTAAGCTTTTATTTTAAAAGTTTCCATCAAAAGAAGTTCCCAGTTAGCCCTTGAAATGGATAGTGCTATGGAAAGGGAGTAAAAAAGCCCTGTGCAGTCCTTCACAACCTGACTCGAGTGTCTGAGCTTTATCTTGCATTTAAGCCTGAGCACAGGAGCTGGACACAAGGACACATCAGTAAGAAACTAACAGCTGTCTCCAGCCTTGCCCTGAGATAGTCTGTACATCTGTCCAGCAAGCTTTAAAAAAACCCCTTGAGACAAACATAAAGGTAAAACTTCGTATCAAGGGGAGTCAGCGCATTTCTCTTGGCTTCCATAGGCAGAAGGAGCACTCTGCTCATGGAATTAACACCAAATAACTGTGGTACAAACAATGATTCAAAGAGTCTGTTTCCATCCCTCTTAGATGTGCCATCCTATTAGAGATGCCAGGACTTGCAGATAGATGAGACATGCAAAGACCTGCCAATATATTCTTCAGAACAGACAGACTATCAATAATTCTGGCTGCATTTTGAAGGCAACTTTTCCTAGCTCTTCCCGTGAGTGCTCAGACCAGCCATTATGCCTGTGCACTTTTTGCCTGCTGTCTTTATCCAGGCAATCCCAAAAAACCTATTACAGTTTGCAGTTAAACCATAGATTTATAGTTCAAAACTCATGTTGTGGAGGAAGGAAGGGACCTAAAGATCTGGCAAGGCTGGTGTAATTTTTGTGATACTCAACAAATTCTGTTGACAAGATCTAAAAATATGTCTAAGCTGGGAGGTTAGAAACAAGACTTGAACATAATGGAAGTTTCCATTTCTTAGTCCATTTTGGATTCAGGCTCTAAATTAACATTTAGTAATACTTAATGTCCTTTCTTTTACAGATTCAGTCACATTTAGCAACACTTAATGGAGAACAGTTGGAGAGTGTGAAAAATGATTTAATTGCTATAAAAGAGATCTTTGTTCCAAAGGAGTTAGATGATGAAGTGGTGGAGGTGCAGAAAGGTAATTAGAAATGCAGAGACTTAACCATATGAATAATTGCTACTTCTGTATCTAGTAATTAAAAAAATTCCAGTTTGAACTGTAATTTCCGATATCCTTATAGTCTTCATAAGGTAGTTACTAAAATTAATACTCTGAATGTTCTGGAAGCTGATCAGTGCTTAATTTGGAATTTATATTGTAACTGAGGTATGAGACATGGAAGATCAAGCATAAATAAATATTAAATTTTTTTGCTATAACATCTGTGAAAACAAAAAATGGAAAATAATAACTTTTTTGGAAACTGAGCTTTTCTTACAGAAATTGTATGACCTGAAAATTTGGAAGTACTTAGAAATGCTTTTCTGTTCAGCAACTTCATCCTCACTGCCCCCTCCCTTGCTGGATGGAGGAAAAGATTAGCATAACGTAAAGAAATTTAAGAACCCTGAATTCTTTTGAATGAAAGTGACTTTGAAACACAGTAGCAAAGCTGCTTTATAGATATTGCATGGCAAGCTGTGGCAGGTGGAGTGTGAGAAGGAAGTTAGAGCAGCATAAGCATTTCTGTAACTGTGACAGGGCACAGCATTGACGAGAATGGGCTGAGCTCACAAAAGTTACAATAAAATGGGTGGGTGCTTTGGTTAGGAGCAAAATAAGTGTCTTAAACAGGTCAGAAATGTTAGCATTCCCGCAAACAGGTTAGAGCAGAAGGATAAGAAGTCAGCTTAAAGGCAGCATGGTTCATGTCTTCAGGCCTGTGAGATCCATACCAAACATCTTAGAGCTAACAAAAAAATCCCCTTGACCTGACTGAAGACTGGCTTATGCCATTGAACACCATATTGTTGTGTTTTGGAAACAAAGAAACATAAAAGGATATTTCTTCCACATCCTCTTGATCTTCTCTGGGATACTTTGCCCATAAAACCTACATTTTGCAAGATGGTGAGATATGATTTCTTTAGCCTTCGGAAAAGCTGGCAAAACTGTGTTAACATCCACATATTCTAAAGGAAAGTAATTTCTTCTCAGACTGCTCCTTCTGGCAGTGCTTGCTCAGCTTGCCCAAACCCTCTCACAGGGAGCTCATTGTTTCTCATTGAGGGGGACACCAAGTGCTCAGCATAAAGTCTTAGTACGGTAAAGTTTTGTGCTGGTTTTTTCCCCTTAGTTGCTCTTTAAACCCCATTCCTCAATGGAGTTGTGAGAAGTAGAAGTCAAGAAAGTCTATTACCTGCTTAGGAGTGAGGATTCATGAGATGTCTGTTGTTCCTTAATTTCTGTGGAAAGTAGTTCCTTGCTTTGAAACCAACTCCCAGGAAAAGCTGTTTCTTGCACAAAGTGATGTTTTCTCTGAAGGTCAGAAGTTCTGGGTTTTTTCAGTAAAGTACAACTGCTTATCCTGCTCCTTGAAACATTTACAGGTGTTTTGAATGGACTGCAGCCAAGGCAGTGAGTACCTTAAAAAGAGACCAAATCAAAGCGTGCTGCAGATTTGCCCCCAGAAAAGCAAATCACTTGTCAGTGAAACGCATTCCTTCTTCCTATGACTGCAGAAACAACTATGAGTGTTTTCTCGTACAAGTAGCAGAAAGCCACACACATACCCTTGTCTAATGTTTCCTCGCACTTTGATTATGTAACCCTTTCCTGTATTTTTCACTGCAGCTTCGTTTCAGTTGTTTATGAAATAATAAGAGGACAATATCTGAAAAAGTGGCTTTACCTACATTTTGAAAGCCATTAACACCAAAAATTTCATACGTGAGGTTAAATAAGACAGTAACCACAATGAATATTCAATTGAATATCCCAGTTATCAACAATTTTGGTACATATACATGCACACCCCCACACATTCCTTTCCTGTGTCACTGTCACCGTTTTTCAAGTGCTGGCATACTTGGTGAAACTATTTCACTGGATCTGTTAGAATATATAAAATACTATAGCAGTAACATGCTAACAAAAACTGTCTTGTTTTTTCTTGCAGCAGATATGGGAGAAGAGTTTGTCAGCATGCTCACAGAACTGCTGTTTGAATTGCACGTTGCTGCTACTCCTGACAAACTAAATAAGGTTAGCACCTGTTAGTGGGCTGCCTTCCGTTTCCTGGGCAAAGAAGGAGGGCTTTGTTTTGAAATCTGACACAGAGCAGTACCCAGTTCACTTCAGACAGCTCAGAAAACAAAGTACAGGAGACTGAGACTAAAATGCTGAATATAGAAAAGCTTTCACAGAAGAAGTGAGATGAGTAAGGCAGTGCAGTTGGACGAGCCCTTTCCAGTGTTAAAAAGCTTGAACCAGGTGTATCTCAGCAGAAAAGAGCTCACGAGCACAGCAGATTTGGTCTTACATACTGGGAACAAAAGTCAGGTTCAGAATAATTTTTCTTGCTCCACAACTGAGATGTCTAGGAGCTAGTCACATAGCTAGTTACATTTGTACTATCAGTTCCCTTTAAAGCCGGTTCATCTGCTGATCTTAGGCTCAAATGAATGTTTAGCTACATAGACTATGGATGACTAGCTTGGGCTTAGGTCTTAATGTGTTTTAATTTGACTTCATGTTAAAAAAGAGACATCATAGATTTCCTACCAAGCATAACAGTAGTCTGAAGTTGTATTAAGCTTTAAGACTCTTCAGCTTTGATCTATTTGCATGTTAGGGAAATCAGCTCAAGACACGGTGATGTTGTATTTATTTTTCCTTTAAGATTCTACTACGTCTCTCTTACCTCTCCAAATTATTCTTTTTTATATATGCTTGTTATTTGCTTACTTGGGAGACTGTGTAAGAAAAATTTCTGTGTAAATTCATATGAATTATACCTAATAAAGCTGAAATATTAACTTTGGAATTAACAGCAGCTGTATGTGTTGGATAGGAATATTATACCTGTAGAGGAATTATCCCTGGATGATCTATCTTTATGCAGTCCGAAACGCTTCTCCCTACAGTTTCTTAAATGTGCACTTAAGTAAATGCCACTCAGAGTCTTGATACATACCAATTTCTGAGTATAAAAAGGAAATAATTAAATGTATTGTTAATTGATGTTCAGGAATGTCATCTGATAATCTCTTTTCAAACTGAACTTGGGGGTTGGGTTCTTTGTTTGGCAGGCTAGGAAAAAAGCTCATGAATGGCTAGAAGAAGCCAGTTTGTCAACCCCAGTAGACATAGAAGAGGAGCTAAATGAAAAACCTGAAGAACCTGGTGAAGAAAAGACTCAAAAAGACAATACAATTGAGAGTGATAAAACAGAAGTAGACAAAAGCAAAACCGTGGAGGTAAAATAACTTGGAGGATAAGTTTCATAAAGTGAATGAACTTTATGTATATTTTGTTTGATAAGCTTGTTTCTTTGTGTGTTGGCTTCATGTGTCACCCTTATTTTTTAATTTCATGGAAGTAATAAGAAATAATAGTACACAATTATTCACTGTAGACCCAGTTGAAGACTAAATCACATAAATATTCTTACTGATATTTTGTTTCCATAAGTAAATATCAAAGTAACAGGTTCTCTATTACATTGTTTTTATATCTGTGTCTTTGTGTGTATGCATGTGTATACTCAACATACAGTGAGCTGAGGGATTCTGAGGTGTTGTCAAACATTATGTGCACACTGAAAGTTGCATCTCAGTGTTTCTTAGTATCTCCTCTCAGTGACAGTACATGGGAAAGTGTTCAAACTTTTTAAACACTCCAAATCGTAAACAGACAAAACAAAGTAATATTTAGGCAACTAACAACTGTTCATTCTCTTTATAAAAGGTAGCTCTTAAGGCTAAAAATTTAGACAGTTCTGATAAGGTTAATTGCGATTGAGTATTTTCTGTCCAGTTAATGGCAATATTAAATGTGGTTGCTATCTTTGTTGAGATTATTATTTCTAATTAGAAATTATCTGTCCTGTTTCCTTCCAAAAAAAAAAATCTAAAGAAGCAGACAGAATATATACACTGTATATATTACAGATTTTTATGTGATTGCAGATTACCAGCTGGCATCAGCTTATGAAAGCTGTACACAGCTACAGTGCTACATAGAGATTTCTATCATTGTTGATAAAAGCCACTTTTTTATTGGGCACATTATCTGTTCCTGCTCTAGAGATTCAGCTAAGGGATGACTCAGTACTTTTAGCTCCATATGAAAATAATTATGATTATGACTTATTCTAGAGTTTAGGTATCTCTCTGTTTGTTGGGACAAGGTTTAAAAGTGGTATGTTAGAAAATCCAAGAGCCTGACCTAGTTCCCAGCCAAGTAAATGGTAGACTTGACCTTACTAATTTTTCAGAGCAAGTAGAATGTCTGCATTTTATAGTCTGTGGATATTTAATTTTCCAGTATTGTTTGTGAGGATGACATTCTGCATGATATTCACCATGTATGTGTTGGTATTTCCAGTTGGGGTAGGAAGAATTTCTGTGTTTGAAATTCTTTTATATATATCTATAAATATATTTACCAGTGTTGTTATTATTGATTATATTATTCCCATTTTTAATTTAAGGAAATCTACGTGCTGTCCATTGAAAGTCTCGCTGAGGTAACTGCTCGTTGTATTGAACAGCTTCATAAAGTAGCAGAATTAATTCTACACGGGCAGGATGTAGAAAAAACTGCTCAGGACCAAGCAAAAGTACTGACACAGTGAGTATTATGTACTTCATATATGAGCATTTGACGTTTGTATAGAACTCATGAAGTTCCATTCAGCTTGAAGACACAGGAAGTTCATGGATCAACAAACAGCATTGGCTTTAGGGGTCCTGGTGCTATATTTTCTCATGAAATCAGGTTCTATAGGCTACCTGTCATTTTTTTACATGGCTGACATATGTGTGTTCATGAAAACATGACCTATACACAGGCTAAAAGTTGTTTCTGCTCCAGCAAGCAAATGTGCATGCCAACTTGGGTTGCATTTCCTGTTCCCTCTGCAGAAGATACTGTGCCTGCATATATAGAATTTGCTTCTGGAGTGTATAATGCAGTCTTTTTATCTGCCAACAGAGTTTCATTATCTCGTGTTTATCTGCCAGAAATATACAAAAACCAATCTGTAGTTCTAAACAATAGACCACATTTGTTAGCAACTTTAGAGTTAACCATAGTGAAACACCCAGAATTTCAAGAAGCCAGTCAGTCTAGTGGGACTGTAAATTCAAATCTCAAGCTCTCTGTAGTTATTAAGTCTACTGATTTCAGTAAGTTTTCATGTTAAGATATTTTAAACAGTTGACTCCTAATAAAGTAAAATATTTAACCAAGGGCTTATCCTTAAGAATGCTATGAAGAATAGGAAAGTCCATAGGAACACTGTAGTCTAAAACGAAGCACTAATTAAGTATTTTTCAGAATCAGAGCTAAGGTATAGTGAACCTGGCAGGATGAGGTCCTATGGGATACATCTGTGAATGTCTGGGAAAATAATGAAAGATCTCAGAACTAGGTCTTGTTCCCTCATATTTTAACCACAAATGTCTTTCCCTTTTAGCACAAGAGTAGATGTTTTATTGTCCACATAGAAAACTTCTTGTTCTCATTCAAGTTTGATGTATTCCTAGAAGTTGTGCTGCAGTCATCAGAAATAAACATAGTTAAACTAGAAGTTCAGAATTAGAACAAGTGAAACATTGCACTGTCAAAAAAGGCTGGTGTGTGCAACAAAACATCATTTTGCTGCTGTAGTCAGCAGTGGATTTTTCAGTGAAGGAATATAAAAACAGTTTATGCCTAAATATTTTAAAAATATTTAGAAGCAAAATTGCTTTAAGAACACCTTTGCTTCCAAGATGAAGTTTGTCATAGGGTTTTTATCTATTGATAGGTCAAGGATGTATTCTTATATTTGTCTCTCTTGTTTTTTTAAACCAGTTTAACAATTGCCATGTGCAATGAAGTTTCATCGTTATCAAAGAAGTTTTCTGATTCTGTAACAGCAGCTGGGGTAAGATGACAGCCTTTTCTGTAGAATTTGGACTTTTTTTAACATAGTTCACCTCTTGAAACAGAAATTCTTACTTGAGCCCAGAGGCTTTTTATCAGCAAAGAGACCACTTCTTTCCTCAGATCAAGAACACAGAGCATTTTTACAGCAGGGAAAGTTTATAAGCCTTGATAGATGACACTGTGTTCCCTGACTTGTAAAATCTCTGTTTCTAGATTTTCCTGTAAAATCTTTCATTTTCTGTTTTTCCTGGTCATCACTCAACACTTCTTATCTTTCTCACATTGAAGGGCTCCACATTTGAAGTTACACAGTGTGATGCTAATTTCTTCTCCACTCAGCCTATCCCTTTTGAGCACATTTGTGTAGAAGTCATTAACAGATTGTATTTGCAGCACCTTAAGATGGTTTCACAAGTTGTCTTCTTCGCCTTTACTAGATCCCCTGGCTTAGCACTGCAGTGTTTTCAAAAGGTTTAAGAGATCAGAAAATCTGTTCGGCCCATCTTAAAAAAAAATCCCTCTGTCTTCTATCACAAGATATTCTGCTTAAGAACATCCATTTATCTGTGAACATCTTTGCTAGAAATAGTATCCTGCCTTTCAAGATGCTTCATGGATGACTAACATCTCAGCATTATAGCAGGATTTGGAGGTAAAAATTGTGCTGTTGCTGAAATCGTTCTGTAAACATCAGAGAAGAACAAATTCTGGTTCTCCTGGTTGTTCCATGAAAACATGAATGTAATTGAGAGGAAATTTTTCCAGTTTCCCATTAGCTCTTCCAGGACATCTCTGAGCACGTTTTTTCATAGTTATTTGTAAAGGACATGATTTATTTCTTTGCTTTTATTATGAATAATTTACATAACTTCCAATTACTATAAGGAAAAAAAGCCTATTTTGCATTTTGGGATTGTGCTTTAGCATGTATCTGTGGGACAATTGAAATAAATACATGCACAAGAATATAAAAATAAATTGCGCACAAAATATTAAACTGGTCCACTAAATGGATTTTCTAGTAACTGAGAGTAAAAATATACTTCTTTCCTCTAACCATTTCTCCTTGGTTCTGCCATCCTTCTCCAAACTAAAATTAAGAAGTTTCATGTTTCTGTAAATCTGTAATATGAGAGCTACAAGGTTGTAAGTGGAAATCTTTCAGTTAAATAAATCAGTAGTGTGTTCAGTGTTGAAAGAAAACTTTTGCTGGACGTTACTGTTGTTCTAAAGAACCACAATGTGAAGAGCAGTGAGAATAAAAAAGGGCAGAACTTTGGCCATTTTAAAAAGTAAAGGAGCTAATGGATCTTGATACTCTAGTCACTAGTAGTGTCACTACTCATTGTATCCATCTTTTTTCCCATCTGGTGGTTGAGAAAAATGTCATGCGTGCTGAGCTGTTTCACCAGCCAACCTGCCCTGCCCAGCACATGTACTGCTTCCAGTTTGGGGATCTGAGTTTCACCTAGTTTTCCTTCTGTAGGGGAGCTACTCTGGACCTTTCATTTTGTCCTAACCACAGATATCTGTGAAACTTCTAAGAACTTAATTTTCTTCTGATACATCGTTTTCCTTTTTGTGTCCTTGAAAATGAGCAAGGGGTTAAAAATTTTGTGGGATGTGAAAAGGTCGCTGATAGACAGATGAAAAAACCTCACACCTGTAGGAAAGCAGGCAGTTTGAAACGCTGTGGTACATGAATTAATGAAGAAGTAAAACTCTGGGCCTCTCTTAGTTTGTTGTACTCTGTGATAGAAATGCATAGGGTGTACTGAGGTGTGTTTGAAATGCAGACACAGTTACTAGCAATACTGAGATAAACAGCCTGAATAAGAATCAAGGTGAAAGAAGAGCTTTATAGAATTCATAAAATCACATCTCAAATATCAGTATATTTCTGTTAAATGTATTTCTTGACCTGGCTTTTCATTCCGTTTTCTGGTTTACAGAGCAATATGAAGGCAGAGGTTCTTAACCCCATTATAAACAGTGTGCTATTAGAGGTAAGCTCCACCTCTTCACATTAGACAATGTTCTAATAACATTATTTGAAATGAGACAGGCACATTTATTTCTAAAGGAAATACTATTTAAAAAGTAATGACAATATCATTCTGGCTGTTCAGTGCCAGCACATAAATGTCCCGATTTTGTGTTCAACCTCTCCCACAAATAATGTGGCAGTGAGGTTGCATTTACTGAGGATTCTTAAGACCTGAAGTGAAGCTGGCCAGCTCTGAAACTCTGCTGCTGTATTGGTCAGAGCACAGCAACAAGTTGCAGTTTCAGACTATTCCTTCCTTTAAAATTTGGATTGTAGGTATGCTACAGTGTTTCCCATCTGCAGGTATTTAGATTTGTAGGAAGATTCAGTCTAGCAACAGGCTTGGTCAGCACATGGATAACCGTGTGTTGGACCACCAAAATGTTCATGAGTGATTTCTTTCATTTAACACCATGATCTATTTTTCTTCAGAAAAGCACAGTAAGTAAACCTATGTCAATTTTACTGAGAAGAGGTTGAGATAAGTAGTAAGTAATGTCCTCATAAAGTCCTAAAACTCATAGGATCTGCAGCACAAGTTTTTAACTGTTAGATCACAGTTCCCTCAAAATATAAATATATAGTAGTGACCATAAATTGTCATTCTGTATTTAATTGCTGTAGTCTCTTAAGAATAAGGAGAAGATTGCTTTACAAGAAGCAATTTCGCAGTGCATTAACAATTCCCTTAAGGAAAATTATGGAAAGTTGAATAGAGCTGTAATGAAGACTACCATGCAGTTCCTTTTGTTATAGGGTAAATTTGCTGTTGCTGCTGGCTTACCTTCCTGCGCTCCAGGAACTGCAAAATCTAGGAATATTTAGAGTTGTGGAATACTATGTTTTGTACTTCATAAATCCCATAGTTGTATAATATATTAATACAGCCTAGGATCTTGGAGAATTATAAGCCGCTATACTGTTCAGTATTAGAAATTTCCAAAACAGTACTATATGATAAAACCATTATAATTTGAACAGTTAATTTCAGTGACACTTCTTCCTCCTACAGCAAATTCAAAATTAGTTCAGTTGATGGAAAGACTAGCTCATTTGTGTTTAAAAAGTCAAATCAGCTTCTGAACACTGTGGCATTTTATTCTACTCATATTACCAACAAAACTCCAAGAGTTCAAACTTAGCAGCAGTCAGATGTTTCTATATTTGTTCAGGCTCTGCTATCTACAGATTCTAAAATTTCTAAAATCTTGTGTGAAAACATATGTTAATATGGCATGATGCAGATGTAAAAAAAAAAAAAAGTACAGTGTAATTCCTGAAGTACATGGCAGCTGTACTGATGAAGCACATTTTCTCTCCCCATTAGGGCAGCAACAGCACTGCTTATATTCAGGATGCTTTCCAGTTACTGCTTCCAGTTCTGCAAATTTCCCATATCCAGACCAGTTGTTCGAAAGCCCAGGAGTTGTCAGCTTGACAGCAACCACGGACCCAAAGTCTTGAGCTGTGCCAAGAGAAGAGCTGGTGCGAGAGATGTCGGGCCAAGAGACTTCTTTGAAGACACTAAATGCGGTTTTGCACACACAGTACTGAACAACATTTTAAAACTCTTTCACACTTTCAGACTTTAGAAGTAGTCAGTAAAGTGTCATTTCTTTTCCAGTACAGTTCATGCTTTGCATTAATTTAAACACAAGTTTATTGATATTAGCATTGACTTAAATACAAATTCTAAATGTTGACCCTTTCAGTTGTAAACAATGTATGAAACAAATTGGAATGTAAAGTTTCTTAAAACATTTCACTTCAAATTACCATTTATATCATTTGTATTATAACTGCAGTTTAAAAAGTATATTTCAGAAGCTGGTTTCAGTATTTAATTTTTGCCAACATGAACAAATTATCATAGTGTTGAGCTTGTTAAATATTATTTCCAGTAGCAAATAATAACATCATATTAATATGTACCACTAACAACACTTTGTATTGAAGAAGTTGCACAGCAATAGGTACTAACTTTAGTAAATGAAAATTATGAAGGTTATGCATAAAGAATTATACTGAAAAGAAATTTCCTGAGCCAGTTAAGATTACGGGTATAGCTCTGTATTTGCTGACCCATAAGTTTATATTCATTTAGGACTATTTCTTCAATGGTTGAACAATACATGAGACAAAAGAAATCTTTTTAATATGCAAGGGATAGAAAATTTCCCTTTTGTTTGGCAATCAAAACACCTGCTAAACAACCTTGTCTCAGATGTGTTACCAGGTTAACACCGTGGGGTTTACTGATACCTACAGTTCAGAAATAGAAGTTGTCATAAGAAGTTATGAAAGAATTGCTTTGGGTGTGGAGGTCATCTGTCAGAGCCATCACCTTCTTTTCTGAGGCAATAGTAAGGGCATAAACAAGCAATAGGAATGACATTTCATAACAACATTAGCAACTACGCTAATTTTTCCATATCTTTAGTTTAAAATCCTGAACTTTGGACCTAAAAATTTGTTTAGGCTAGTTTACCTCTTAGACAGGAAGAACCTTCCAATATTTTACATATCCTGTTCTCTTGGATTTTTGTCACTTATTATGTTTCTTTCCATTATTTTGTATTTTTTTCTCTTGGTATACTCATTAAGTATTTAAATGCTAATTTTTACAGTTAACATTTTAATATATTTAAGCATAGTTCATACATCATAAAAATAATAAAGTAGAGCGTGAGGCAGTTTCTGTGTCTATTAGAAAAGAGAAATCATTTGTCGGCTTTGCACATGATAACTTCTTTGAGTCCAAATAAGAGGACAGAAAGGTCTTTTTGTGTTTTACACTATTGTGGTCCCTGTTCTGCTGTCACACTCACAGTGACTTTTCCATTTTTTCTTATTTAGAGATGAAATTTTCCGTATCCCTGAAATAAGGTTTATTACGCAAAATCTATTTTCTGGCACCCTGTAATTTAACAGATGTGAGATATCTTTCTGGGTAAGTAGAAGATGTACAGTCTTCAAATTCATTTGTACAGGCTGAATATAATTTCAGAAGCCTCAGGGGATAATGTTTGAAATCATTGAGGGGCATTCTTAAGACAAAGATTGCTTGTCTGAGGTACTCCTTACTAGAGGTCTCACTGTCTTGCTTGAATAAAGTACCTTACCCTGAAGTAAAAGAAGCTAGAAAAAGTAACATGGAGACTTAAAGTATTTACATCCATACAAAGTAGGAAGGGAAATAGGGCAAGATATAAGCACAGGGATACTCCTATCTGATCTTAGATTCAGTCATCTTGTCCTAGGAAAACTGAATATTGTATCTTTAAATCAGTTTTAGGTAAATAATATTTCAGCGGAAAAGTACTGTATGGACGTAGCCAGAATATTTTGTTTACACTAATTTATATTATTCCACCAGTCAAATAAATCATTTGAGATACTGAACTGAGACAGTACACTAAAAGGGAGTGGTTTGAAGAATAATGTGATGGGAGTATATTCTCAGTGAAGTAATTTATTTTCTGATTTTTTGATTTACTTTTGGAATGGATGGGTGTGATTTTACTGGAAGACTGACAAAAACAGGTGTTGCCTTAGATTTTAAACTAAGAGTGTTCTTTCTTTCACCACCATTTTCCAGGTTAGTACACTGAGTGTGCCTTGGAACTTGGCAAATTACTAAGTTTTAATTACTTGTGAAAATTGTCTGTTTTCTTGAGCAGATGTGTTTTCCGTGGCATTCCATACACTTTTGAATACACCCACTCTGTTATGCAGCAACAAAGGTGGCAGGCTTGTGCACTGACTAAGTTTGAAATTTATCAGGATGAAACTTAAAACAATATTTGCATACCTACAGCCTTGCAGATGATCCACAGTTACAGGTCATCCCTGAAGAATGAGCTGGAATAAGACTGTTAAAGAAGTAATTTACTGTATATTAAGGATGTTGACTTCTTTTTTTCTTGGGTTTGGGTTTGGGGTTTTTTTGGTAAAATATTGGTAAACCAAATCAAGCTGTAAGTTGTTTACTGCTTTTTAGGGTATAGTCTATTCATTTGTAAACATTTCTTCCCCATGAGTTCCTCCTACACTCCTACACTACTTCATTGCTAGAGACAGCTGAACAAAAGAACTGTCTCTTGCACTTTTTATCATGCTGCTTGAATCACCCACTGAAGCTGTTAATATCTTCCTCCAAAATGTGCCTCAGTCATATCATACAAAATCACAGTTGGGATGCTTTTTAATGACGTGTGTCACCAGTAATGTCCAGTGTCACTCACCAGTCAGGATTCGTAACAATTTCAAGCAGTCTGAAACACTACAGTATTTTGAATGACAAATACAGATTTCCCCCTTTTTTCTGATTCAGAGAGGTGTTTTTATTATACAAGCACTCACCCAGCTCATAGGATTATCTCTGAGACGTTCCAGTTTTATTTCAGATGACAGCCCTGTCCTTTCTGTTAGTCTCAGAAGAATGTAGAGCGTGGAAAAGGACTTTCCTGAGTTCTTTTGAAAACCATCTCAGAGCAAGGCTTAACGTGATGCCATCAGCCAGTCTGACCTACTTTGAAGTTCTTGCAGTTGGAGTGGAAAGCCCTCTGGACTTCACACACTTTATTCTGTCTCAGGTCAACCTTTGTTGCTGAAGCTGCTTTTATCGTGCAGCTTGTACATTTTCCATGCCGTTTCCTACTTCAGCATTCATATTGATGATGGTGTGCAATTTTAGAATTAAAAATTGAAAATAAAATGTCAAAAATTCAGCTGTAATAAAGGGATGGTAGACAAATTTCTTTTCAAAAGAAAAAACAAAAGAATGTGCTCTCTGGAAAGAAGAACAGTTTTCAAGGTTGGATTAGAGAAAAGCCTCTGTAAAAATATTTTTTCAGCATTTCTCAGAACAAACAAGATGACATCTGATTAGCTCAGCAGAACAGGAATAATGCATTTCTGAAGTAAAATAAAAATCTGCATGAACTTAAAGGTCATCAGAGATGGAACATTAAAAGAGGAAGAGCTCAAAGGAAAGAAGACAGTTAATTTGATCACTGTGGATCTGCAGTGCTCATTCTCCCTCTATTGCCTGCCCTGCAAGAGTCCCTGAGTACACGTTTGTTAAGAACTCCTTAGCAGTCTCCCCACTTTGATCTACTCTTGACAGCTTCCCTTTACAGACTTTTGAGGACGTACCCACAACACCAGGTAATTTGTGTAATTTTAAACACCTTAAGAAGCCTCTCAACCCGTTTACTAGATTCGGGAAATGCAGCCCTACTCTTCCTGCACTTTGAGATCTCAGAGGCTGTATCAGCAGCTTATCAGGTGCTGGCTTTTAAGGTGGTCTCTGCCTTCCCTCCAGTTCCCTTTGCCGGTTCAGCCCCGGGCCCATTTTGCACGTTCTCTGCTCCATCAGTGCCACCCTCCCCACCAGTTTTGTTCACATACACATCCCTCTTCCACCTTCATGTCTCCTTCCCCTTGCTGGTTTCTGAGGCTCTTCCCTCCTGCCCATCCTCTTGTGCTTGAGGGGCTGCACCAGGACATGCTTTCTCTCCTCACATGTTCAATTCTGACGAAGCCAGAGGGGAAGACAACAAGTCAGTAGAATCTGGGAGGAGAGTAACCAACCCTCAGGAGAAAATGGCGAGACAATAAGCCAGTTGTTTTCAGTCCCTCCTTCAGTGTAAGGAGGTTGGACCAGCGACTGCCTGAAATCCTTTTCAACTGGAATTACTTCAGGATCACATTTTTTGTTGCCATCCTTACCAATGTCCCCTCTTTCTTCCATTATTTCCTGTTTGGGTCATAGTTAGAAGACAAGGTAAGCTTTGTTTAGCAGACTAGAAAAGCCTGTAAGAGTCTTTTGGATTTTCTTGTTCATGGTGTTCTTAAAGGTAACTTGGAACATGGAACCTTCCAGAGTAGTAAAACCAAACACTTGGAGAGCTATGGGAGAACTGTGGGTAATAAAATAGCAAATCATAGGAGAAAGAAAATTAAATTTGGGTCACAAGAAGCAGGGCTGCTCCTGTCAAGACCTCTGGATTACTGAAGGGGAAAAGTGATAGATACCTTGAATCACTTTAAGCATTTAAACACCGACCAAAAGCGGCCTTAGCAACTCTGTAGTGAATTGAGACAAATATGTCTCTTAATCTGTAAGTTGCTGTCTATAATAATAAGAAAAAACAACCAAGAAGCAAATTGTGAGAGATTTACTTTATAAGCTGTAATAAAAACTGCTTCTGAAACGCTCATTAAAAATTCTACTTCTGAAAAACTCTGCTTCTGAGAAGCTTTGTTGTTACCACAGACAAATAATAAAAAGCCCTCAAATTAAGAAATTATTTTTTAATAAGATGGTAAAATAAAAAAAAATATAAACAAATGCTTCAGACTTATCCAACAAAATACAAAAAATTCCATATGCCCTCAAATCATTCTGAAGTTAATGTTCACAACTATTCCTATTAAATCTGAAGTGCTCAGTATAGACTGGAAAATGCAATTTCAGGAAGCTTCAGGAGGGAAAGGCTGTATAAATGTAAGGAATTGAGGTAGAAAAGTATTAACTGGATGCTAAATTGCTGCCTATCATGTTTGCAATGAGCAGTTTACAATCTGTTCATCCTGATGGATTTAGCACAAGGGAGCCTGAAGTCCTGGCAATTCCTGTCTCTGCCTGGTAATTGATGGCTAAGCTGTACCCACAAATCATGTGTTAGCACTAAAAGGGTTTGGGACCCTGCTCAGCCCAAACAGCTCCACTGCACTCAGAGGAGCAGTAGTAAATGGAAAGTACGGAAAAGTTCCAAGAGATAATAAGTCGGAATGCTAATGACCCAAGCTAGAACAAAAGATGGAAAAGCAGTTTCTCAAAAAGTACAAATCCATTTAATGTCTTAATGAGTTATTAAAAACCTGTAATAGCAATTTTGTGATTTGAAGCCAAATTAGTATTTTTCCACATTTTTTTCTTTATCCATTAAGACATTGCACAAATTATGATGGTCTTCCTGGTTTACCACAGAAACTAACATGCTTTACAATTGCTTACAATTCTTTCCGTCTGTAATACTTCAGCCATCCTTCTCAACAGCCAGAAACTGTATCTTTTAGGCATCTTAGTGATCTAGAGCATTAAGTAGGTTGAAAATTGTGCTCATTCTATGAAAGTGGAGGATAATTCCTAGCTTTATACAGATTTCTTATCCTATGGAATATATAAAATAGATTTCTGCCCTGATAAGAAAATGTAATTATCACTAAGATTATCTCCCAACCATATAACTAAGTATGAATCCTGAATGAATGTGAAATCTATACCCTGCTATCCAAGTTGTTTATGCAGCAAAACATGTTTGTCCATCATTCATATTTTCTTAATACCAAGTAATTATGATGGTAAAAAATGGAGCTTGTCAACTAAAATGCATAATTGGCATTCCCATGAAAAGATGGATAACACAGCTCCCCAAGCTGGAAATGGAGAGGCTTTCTTCTGTGGTGTATGATGTGTCTTCTTTCATCCAGAAGTATTGGGTGATACCTGAAACTAAAGAGAATAGTATCAGAAAAGAAAGAGAAGGTTAATTAAGTCTTCTCTAATTTATCTCAAATGTCACAATTTTGACTTTCACAGTTATGAATTCTCCTCTTTGTTACAAAAGAAAACAATATTGTAATTAAAAGGCAGACAAAATAGATGCTGCACGTCAGATTGGAGCAAAAGACTGAAGCTGATACCGGACAGCTGAGTAGTGGCTCGGGTACTCGCCCACAGGAGTGTGACACAGGAACTTGAGCAAGGCACACCAGGCCTTACCCACTTCCAGGGAAGCTGGCAATGGAAGGGTGGGCAGAGCCAGAAACATTCACCACAGCCACCTAGCTGAAGTGCTCTTCTGTGCCCAACAGCATTTCCCATTCTATACTGCTATATGGCAGGACAAATTGGGAAATAATGAAATGAAAGCAGCTTTTTCCGCTTTCACAAGTGAAATGCTTCTCACTAACCATCAATGACACTTTTGAATTTGGATTGCAGTTTCCAGAGCTCACAGATTCCAATCAAGCTCATCTTACTTTTTAGGGAACTGTCCAATGCTGAGGGAAGGGAAGAGGGAGGTGGAGTGGAAGTACAGGATTTCTATGCTTCTAACTTGCACACTGAGTGAAAAAGCAAATATAGCTTGTCACCCATTCTGATAGCTCCCATAGCTGCAGGCCTGATCAAAACATCTGTCTACATTTTCTTTTACGATAGGAACTGGGTTCAGGAGTGTTCCTTGGCTGTGAAATCATACTGGAGGCAGCAGCTGCCAAAGTGAGCTAGAAAATGACAAGTATAGGCAGGACACACTGCATCAAAAATTGATGCCAGCTAATGGAGCAGTGGGTTTAAACAGCCTGCACAGCAGCCCTTATAGTCCAGTTCTGCCAGCAAGCAGGAATGCTTCCCTTGGAAACCTTAGTGTCTCTTTTGGAGAGAAATACATCCTGGCATGCATTTAGTGCAGGACCCGATAATTGTGCCAAGTTCCCTGGAATGTGCTCAGCAATCTGATTCTGTGAGCTCATCTGTGCTGAGAGGAGTTGTCATTTTAATGTACGATTAAGACTGGAATCTCTTATGGAAGCAGAAACAGGAGGAATTACCTTTCATGATATTTAAAAAAAAAAAACTGTAATTGATTGCATACAGTTCTGAAAACAACTTAAAGCTGCATGAGGGCATAAATCATAGGATCATAGTTATCAACAGGAATTATGGTGTAAAAAATTAAGTCTTACAAGAATGTCCAAGCCACAAAGCCAGTAGGTCAGTACTAGTAAGGAACTTCTCCCTTCGGCACTTTCACGCCAAATTTTATGGTAACTTAATGATAGTAATATCACTTCAGAGCACTGACAGCTTTTCAGAAAAACTGTCAAAAGTATAATTGGAAGGATCCCAGCAATTTAAAATCGCACCTACTGTTCTTCACAAATACATATATGAAAGCAGCTTAACTGTAATCTTCCTCTTACTCCTGAGCTCACTCATAACATGCCTTTGCTAGAATGTCTTATGTGTTTCTCTGTTTCCTCTGCATAATTTCTATCTTCTGTTGTTTGTGGGGGGGCCTTGCTTGAAGACAGATGAGAGAGAGATTCTTTTAAGTATGAAAACATTTTTGTAAAGCCACAATCACATAAGGAAAACGGGCAAAAAATATTTATAGTTGTACTTTCTGTTTGTGCCACTAAGTTCAGCAATGATGGCATTTAAAGACCTCTTCAGGAAGGCAGCAGCAGCATGAGCCAAAGCCCAGGTAATGCTCTAGGTATACCTGCACTAAAATTGCCTGGCAGTAGACTAGGATATGCACATTTAAATTTCTAATTTCCTATGGGAGTGTTTCATTAGAAAACAATGATGGCAATGATAATCTGAATGTTGCTGGGTAAGAGTCAGCCTCTCATGCACTTGTTGATCTCTTGTGCCAACGCTTGCACTCATAGGGGGTTTCATACCTACATGCTTCTCAGATTGTAAGAGAGGAAAGGGACGCATCAAATTCTTCTATTTTGCAATTTCTTTGACAGAGGTTTTCATCTTTTTAGCCATACACCATGTGTTGTCCCTGCCAGTTACCTGTCATCTACCTTATGTTCTAGTTTTTAATTCATTTCACCTGAAGATCGTGCCTTAAATTCTATATTCACTGGATACCAACTCATCTATAATTATACAGCTACACTGTCACTCAGGAAGAAGTGAAGCACCTTATGTGTTCAAGGATCTCAAAGCTCTTTGCAAAGACAGATGGCCAAAGGCAGTGTACTAAAAATCATTGGCAGTTACTGATGTGGAACTTTCATTAGCTTTTATGCATCCTTTGACATGTCTAGCAGTTTTATTAAAAGAATTAATGGGATGCAGGATATCAAGATTATTTTATCTTGTCCTTGGGGCATTGGTTGTCAGAGATAGATGCAGTAAATAAAATGTTTGGGTAATAGTAACCGGTTTGTGCGAATTTGATCTAGCATCAGTTCAGAGCATAACACTGGGCACTTTCAAGAAAAAAAGAAGTCCACAGCAAGTTGGCTTTAAGACACTGAGTTTTTCTTCTTTCTTTCTTCCTTTCTTTCTTTCCTCAGAAAATGGCAGCACTTCATCTAAGAACTGTCAGGTCTCTATTTAACTGTTTCTAGTTCCCCCAAATAGAACACTGTTCTGTCCCTAGTCATTCATGAAATCCATTAATGCTGCCTTTGATTCAGAGAATGTAGTGCTACTTCCCCTTAAACAGGCAGAGAACAGTGGTGGTGCTGCAGGAGAGGGTTCACAGTTTCTCTTCATGCTACAAACTCATGGCTTTTATTGTGTCCTAACCACTCTAAGACTGAAGTGCAGCTTTGGTATGAGAGAGGCAGTGAGCCCTGCACAGTCAGTCTGCCCGGCCTCCACGTGGCCTCACCCTGGGGAAAGACAGATGGTCACAAAGGCAGGACACAGAAAGTCACTCCTTGAGGCATGCTTCTTTAGCCTCCAAGGGAAAGTTTAACCAAAACTTTCCCTACTCAACAATGATTTCAGGGATAATCATCAACAAAACCATATTTCTGAATGCTCCAACACCTTCATCTTACATATGGGTACAGTGGTTTGGCTCTTACTTGCTATCTTAGGTTGCAATACAAGATGTAACTGGAAGTATGTATTCTATTACCATCTGTTAAAACCAGGTGGAGCAGTGTTTCTTTATCTCTTTCATTCCTCATAACTCCGGGGTGGGTGTCTTCTATTAATGGTCTAGCTGTTAAAACCAGGTGGGGCAGTGTTCTTCATCTCTTCCACAACCCATCCTCCCTCCAGTGGGATATCTGCTGTTAATGGGCCCTTAAGGCTCACTGCATGACTGATAAAATTACATCATCCCATTGTGAGATGCTCCACCCAGGGGAAGGAGCCAAGCATTCCTACCTGGACAAAAATCTGCAAGTCAGAACACCAAGGCAGCCTGTTTCCACTGGATTCCCAGAGGAAGATTGGACCCATCTCACCACCACTGGACCTTCATGGGAAAACTACACCCTTCTAGAGGATCATTGCATCAAGAGAGCCACATCTGTCACTCCAGGAGGACCTGACTGGACTGCTACCAACACCCTGACCAATTGGGTGTCAGGTTGTATTATGACTCTGTCAGTGTTTTCCTTTCTTGTTTGTTTGCTTTTTTGTACTACTAAGTTTTTATTTTAATTTTCCTAGTAAAGAACTGTTATCTGTATTCCTATATCTTTGCCTGAAAGCCCCTTAATTTCAAAATCATAATAATTCAGAGTGATGTGTGGAAAGCTCTCTAAAACTCATGTTCCAGGCAGGAGGAGGTTTACATTCTCCATTCCAAGGGAGGTTCTTGCCTTCCTTAGCAGACACCTGTCTTTCCAAACCAAGATACTTGCTCACTTTCATTTCTTACTTCAGTTATTCTTTTCCCCCAAATGTTTAGGGAATGGTCATCGAATCAAGCACTTTCAGAAGTGTTAGTCCTCATGGTTTCTTGAACTGGATATATATCACACAGCATTTTACAGCTGCTGAAAATAATAATTTATGCAAGTAGTGTTCTTAAAAGTACCAGTTGATGCAAGTAAAGCTTTGTTAAAAGCACTATGCAATCTCTGTTTTAGCTGAGGATAAACAGTTCTTTCTTACCACCATGCAAATTAGTAAGGAGGTGTCATTAGGAGAGACAGAAAAGTCATGTCTCCAGAGTCTTATTCTAGCATGCTCTTACCTGAACAGCATTGCCTCTGAATGCAAATATTTGCCGTGAATGCAAATATATGCCCTGAATAAAATATTCGTGCTTCCAGTCTAAATAAAATCAGGGTAATTAATGTCACAACCTTCCGACAGCACTATGGAAATACATTGACAGCTGTCGTATGTTGTCCTGGTTCTGGCCAGGACAGAGTTAATATTTTGCAGGAGCTGTGAGGGGATGAGCCTTCAGCTGTGTGGGAATGGCTAGGAGATTATTCCATATAACCTAAGGTCATTGCCAGGAGCAGATAACAGACCCTTGCTTCTAAGCAGAAGGGTTTTCCTTCCAGTGGAGAGAAAATGTGGTGGGGAAGAGCCAGTCAGTATTGTCCCAGGTTACCATGTAAATTGCTTCCTTGCCTATACGTTTTGTTATTGTTTTCTTATCTCATTGCTATTTCTACTAAATTGTTCATATCTCAAGCCATGATCTTTGCCTTTTGTGCTTCCAATCGGAGGGGAGGGGAAGCAAGCTGCAGCATGGTTTTAGCCAGACCACTGAATTGGAAAATACCATTCCTAAACCATGACATATGTAAAGTTTGTTTCAACACTTGAGGGACATGGCTCATTCATTTTTTTTCCAGGACAGTTGCTAATATGGTAGATTAATGAAAGATAGCAGAAACAGAAGATTCTTACCTTTAGTATTCAAATGTAGTTGTAATAGTTACTGTGAAAATACACAAAGACATTAAGTGATCTATGCTGAAAACATTCACCTTTGGCAAAGGCACAAGTGCAGAAGTTGGTGCGGTTTTTATTAGCTAAATTAGCTGTCAGTGCAAAAGTGAATAAACAAAGCATTTGGGTGCATTTCTGTGTGCATACAGAGATAGTTATATAGATATACCACACAATTAGATCCGAGTATATTGGTAAACATGGTGTCTTGGTTAGAAAAAACAGGCATCTGCTAGGGGAGGGCAGGACCTCCCTTTGGAATGGAGAATTCAAACGCCCTCCCTCCGAATTATTAAAACTTTGATATTGAGTTGGCTCTCAGGCAAAGAAATAAATAGGGATAGGAATAACAGCTCTTTACTGGTATGTACAACAGGGCAAACAAACAACAACAACTACAGCATAAATGATAAACAAAACCAGGAACCTCAAGGGGCTTTTGTTTCACAAAG
>WBMY01015330.1:1205331-1228810 GCA_013397315.1 Donacobius atricapilla | reverse complement strand
GAGAGAAAAACTCTCAGAGATCACAAAAGGATGTAGCCCAGTGCTGCACTCTCCTTTGGTCATTTCTTTCGTTCCAGTCAAGCACCCATAAGCCCCCAGTAATTAGTCTCCTAGCGACTTTATGGGGAAAAATTCTATAAGGAAAAAAAGAAAAACACAAACAAATCTAACCCCCAACACATGGCAACACATGTACAGTTATATGTTTATCAATATATTTACATTTTATAATCAAGAGTATTGTCTTAAATCTAGACTTTAAAAATACATTTATAGAAAGAAATGTCTTTTTCTTGATGTAAAAAAAAAAACCCAGCAGAAAATTGCAATGTGTAATTGATCATTGATATCTCTCTCAATCTACTAGTAAGAGCAATACTTCACTGTTGTAGACTAGAGCAACAAGCAAAGAATAGGCAAATAGGTCTCTCCTGACCATTCCCATGGCTAAAAAAATTTTTTTCAGCCTTTCATCTTTCAATGTGTTGTCTTAAGGGCCACTGCTGAGGCCATCAGCAGGTTCTACAGCTCATTAGCTGTAATGATCATGATCAGAGTGATTCTTGCTTTTACATTTCCTCCTCCTCACAACTGCTGTTACACCTACCACCGCTGCTGCATAGGTAGTCTCTTGACAGAGAAATCAAACACTCTGTGCTGTGGTTAATGATTTCTCTGAGTTCAGCTCCAGCTGGCTGAAGATGAGGAAAAGTATAACTCATCTTGCCTGTCTGAGTCAGGGCAGGCATTGAGGTAACTCTTACCAACCAGACAGAAGCCAGGTTTGAGGCAGAGAAGTGCAGTATCCCCAGTGGAGCTCTCAGGTTTCTAGCTCTGCCCTGTAGAATCCTTCCTTATTTGAGGCTCTTGTATCAGTGGTCTAAAATGCACATGCTTGAGGGGAGAAGCTGTCAGTGATACAAAGATGAGGGGTTTGATCAAGAAGCTCCCTGGTACATACTTCTCATGTTCACCCCACCTCCTCCTTCAGAGAAAAACCCACGCTTTATCAAGCTGATGTAATCTAGAACTGTCTTTGGCAATTCTGGGAATATGATTATGTTTGCATTTTTATTTCTCAGTACTCAACTTTCACGTACCGTACTTGTAACACAGCTTCTCCCTGTTGAGCAAACAAGTCTTTAGCAGCATTGTAGAGACTTCACAGAGACAAACCCAGTGCTCATGCGAAAAGCAAGTCACAATTTCCTTCCCCAGCCTCAGTTACCACGAGCACTCTTAACTAGCAAGCTTTCCTGGAAATGAGGCACCCACAGACACCAGCAGTAATGACCCAGATCTGACCTTATCAGATGAAGGGAGAAGAAGGGGTGTTTTTGCAGGAAGTTAAGCAAAACTGAAGCAGAAAGTGCTTTTTATTATTTTCACAGAGTATTTAGCTCTGAGACAGTATTCTATTTAGAAATGTATTCAAAACAAAACACAATGAAAGGCAAGATCTAGATCTAAGTTTCTGCAGCCACATCATTTAATAATATTTCCACACGGTGTCATGTAACATTACAATTTACAATGTATTCAGCATTATTCCTACATATCACATCTGGAGTTCACCTCACTGCCAGCTGTCCCTCTGACAGGAAGACTATCTGGCAAAGCAAGCCTGCTTCTTTACATCATTGAACAAGACTTCTGGGCTTTCTCAAGATATCAAATCTTTTTCTTTCAGTCATTCACACAGAGATTAAGGAAAGGGAATAATTGATTCCAAAGTGTCCTGGATCTCACATGTTGTCTCACAGAGCAAGCAAAAATCTGAAAAGTGGTTCCGTCTCTTCTTTCTATCGTTTACTTACTAACAGTTAAGTTAATAAAAGCAAAAGGTCACCCCAACAGTTACTCCCACCTCTAGCCACACAAAAGTTAGATTTGTATGGGAATGAGCCATGACTTTTTCCCCCTGCTTCTAAAAGATGAGTTTGGGGTGCATGCAACATCGTGGAAGAAGAATTAACAGAATTAACAAAGCATGGTAATGACCAGCCATAATACTGTATAAGTGAAGGCACTGAATACAGGTGAGCACCTGCTTAGCAACACATCCTATTTCAGCCTTAGAAATGTCTTATTTTTAACCCAAGAGTAAAAAAAAACAATTAAGTTGGGCAGGTACCTGGCAGACATGGGTATGGGAAGATACAGGTTTGTCTGAGAGACAGTTGATAGATATCAGAAAAATAAATGGTGTAGTCCTGAAATGTCTGGGAGGAATCCCTGCAGAAAAGGAAGAAGCTGCCCTACAGAAAGGCTAATGGGGCCTGGAAAGCATCTGCTCAGTCAGAAACTGAGTCCAAATGACAAACAGCTGAACTCAGATGATCTGAGAACTGCTCTCAGTTACGGCACAGAGTTCCCAAGTCATGTTATCTCTCCTGATAGCCTCATTTTAAAATAGTAATAACAACTTCTCACCTTTGTAATTCTTCACAAAATCTATGGATTACAACCATTTAAACAGTATTTTTAATAACTATAATATACTATCCAATAACCCAGCTAGTCTCATTCAAACACTAAAAAAATATCTAGCTTAGTTATTAATTTACTGTGGAATTACCTCATCTTCTGTCAGCAAAGCTGTTCATATTTTTTTCTTTAGCTCTGTTCTCAATGTACAATTTCATCTTCATGGTTCCACATGAAGCACAAAAATCAAACTGCTCTTCCATACATATTTTTTTAAACACAATAAAAAGATAGCGTGACATGATATTGAGTTTCCAATAAAACTCCATCCCATTTAAATAGAAATATAAAAGAAGGATCTCCTTAAGCTTTTAACCTAAAAAATTCACTGTAGCAGCTGTTCTTTTTCTAGACATTACAAGTATTTTCAGGAAGAGATATCTCTTACTGCACATTTCTATGAAGATTTGTTTCCTTACATCTGGAGTTCCTGAAACAGTTACTGCAGCATAGTGGCTGCAGAAAGTTAGGACTAGGAGATTAGTTTTAGTTCTGAACAGAAACCAGCTTCTTGTCATTCCTTCTGACTGGTGTAAGAACAACAGAGTGATCAATTTCTCTTGCTTGAGGACTTTCATAAAGAAGCTATTTATTTTAAATATGAAATTTTCTTCAGAGATCATTTGCAAATTGCTTTTTTTCTCTGCCTTTGTCAGAAACAAATGTCAGCACAGTGCTGAAGTCTAGGACACAATATTTTACAGAGACACACAGGGTTTATTAGGATAACACATATTATCATAGATCACGTTTGGTAGCAGAATGAAAACTGATTCTCTTTTCATGCCACCTTGTTCTCACAAAACACATTATCCAGTTTTTCATTTAATGTACTTGGCTAGAAGAAGTAATAATTTATTTCATGCAGATATCCCCACAATTAATTCTAAATATGTGAGGCAAACCAGAATAATCAAGGTTGTAAAATGTTTACTTACCTTCTACAGCTGATCCACATGACAATGCTCTTGCTCAGGAATTACGGGCAGTATCTTTCTGGTCTGTGCAGAATGTAGAATCTGTTGTTTGTTGGTTTTCACTATTGAAAGTTAAAATAATTTTTATCCATATTATTAACAGCAAATATATCTGCAGAATGTTGGACTTGCATATGCAAGTTTGAAAATAATTGAGACCTATTTGAACACAAGACAGAGATGGGCAGTACTGAAAGTACTAACCATGTATTTAGCTTCCTCTTAATACTAGTAGGACTACAGTGTACTGATTCTAAGTCTATCTGGGAAGCAGCTTTGAAGGTAGGCAAATAAATTTGTGTGAAATAAATTTGTGAATAAATTGTAGTGAAAATCCAAAAGCATGCAAATGTGAGATTATGTAAGTGTTCCCCCAAATACAAACCCCTACATTTGGCCAGTTAAGCAGAAACAACAGAAATTTGGAGTGTGAACTTCCTGACTCATTTTCCCATAAGGGCAGCACAGATTGCCACAGGCATAGGTGGTGTGGCCTCAGCTCACGTTATACACACAGGGAGAGCTATAGGGTATCACCCAGTTGTCAACAAAGATGACAGCACACCCCTCAGAAGCAGGAAGGGGTGAGGTGATGCCTTTAGCACACAGATCCTGATACAGTATCTCAGTGGCATATAGATAAGGAAATGCAGAGATAGCATTGTCAGGCAAATGCACACAGAGTTGTTTATCCAGTGCATTTTTCAAAGAACTGCTGTAGAACACAAATTATATTTTGCCTCGAGGTCCATCCTGTCCCTGACTATCCATTACTTCTGTAAACCTACAAATGGGTTTCTAGGTTTCTACTGAGTTGAAATGATAAGAAGAGGAAAAAGTGTTCCGCTTATATCTAGCTATGTTTATTCTTCGTGGACTACATAATTTGGGCTGCTTTTTACAAATGCAATTAAAAAGTAGAGTTTGGATCTTGGCACTTAAGCAGTTGAATATGAAAAGTAAAGTCAAAATAAAACTGGAATAGTTTTAAAAAAATAACAATGGATCTTGTTTCACCCTCAGGATGAATCCAGAGAGCATGGAAGTATAGGCTAATGTCCCCTTCAGTACTTGTGTGTAACGGTGTTCTACATGCATGCAAACTGAGTAGAGAAAAGGTCCTTTGTGCATCAGTGCTCTATGGAAAGCATACAGGGACTATAAAAAGTTCCCTAAAGTTGCCTGCATCCTATAGATTTTATCCTTCTTTTCATATGAAAAAAAAAGTTTTAAAAACTCCAAAGTGGTAGTAAGGCTTCACAATTTTCTTCGATATGTTGCATTTCAGAAGCATTTAAGCCTGTGTTAAATATTGAATACTATGAGAAGCTTTGCTTTTGCCAGCATTATTAATGTAAGTTGCATAGGGAAGGATAATTATTCAGCTATGTCAGGAACTGATAGGGACCACCAAACAGGAGACATTTCAGTTAGCCAAGGTTAAACAAATTTCTCTTTTCTTGGCTTTGTATCTACTTACTGCTGTAGAAGATGTGTCTTGCCTGTTCTCTTTGCTAAAAAGAAAATACATTGCAGAATACAAGGAGGAGGAAGTCTGAACTCACTGGGATGCCAGGCCTGGCACTACTGAGCCAGCACTTGCCTGTATTTCCAACATGTCAACTAACCTGAAGCTGTTGTAATACATCAGAGAGATGGCAGAATTTCCCCTATTTCCTCTAATCTTGGAGGAAAGGAACTATTATTTTAATAGGATAACACAGAAAACAATACAGGAATTCAAATGAGAGGGAATTTGTCTTGTTGTTTCTTCTGTGCAAATTACAGCTGTCAAGCCTGCTTACATCAAATGCCTATGAATGTCCCAAGCCCGCTTATATTGAATGCCACAAATCCTAAACAGTTCAGGAAGCAACTGCAGGCCAGGAAGCCTGAGGTTTTATTCACTGAATTCTTGTTGTCATTATGACCCTGCAATGTTCTTCTTTCAGGATGAGTTATAAGATTACCATCCATCAGAATTAACTTTGCATTACTGTGAATGAGACACGTGAGTCAAGAAATCTTTTATTTGTATTCATAAATGTAATGAACCAAACTGTGACTCCATGAGCCAATGGAGCATCACTGAAAATGAGTATATTGTTTGAGCAATGTAGAACAATGTATATGTTGAACTAAGGCTGCCCACACAGACTGTAGAGTCATAACATGACGATTTTAACAATATGATTCCCTGTCTGCGTTGTCCAGTTCTAGCACAGGAATGAGAGCAAGCCATTTTTTCCAGCACATCTTATGCCACATTCATAAGAGAATAAAAAAAAAAACAAGGAATGTCATTCTTACCCTAGGAAAAGAAAATGTAAATGGGAACTTATAGTGATAAGATTCTAGTAATATAAATTCCAACTCAAGAATAACCCATCTAATTATATTAATGAATCTTCCAGACCCTACTAAACACATTCAGCTTAGCTATTGAATGCCCTGATTTATGCAATCTCATTCCTCTTTAACTTCTTCTTTTTTCTTTTCTTTTTTTTTTTTTTTTTTTTTTTTTTTTTTTATAGATAATGTAGCATACCATTTACACACACTGGACTGCTCCCAACCAGTTATTCTGTCCCATGTGCCCAGGATTATCTTTTTTTTAGGATACAGATAAATGAGAATAACTACACTTAGTCAGTTACTAGTAATGGAAGAGGTACCAAAGTGGTTTAGGGAAAATGAGCTAAGGAAGAGGAATAACAGCAGGGTAAGTACAACTTTCTTCCCTTTATCTGCATCGGAAACTGATTTAAGCAGTAAGCTGCAAATGACAATTCAGCAGTTTCTATCTGAGTTCTTTTAAAACTCTATGGGGAATACATTCTAGTCCTTCTAATTACCATTATGAATTTATTAAGCTGTTCTAAAACCTCTTCTACTGCTTCTTCAATTTAAGAAAGCTCTTCAAAGAAATTCTCGCAATAAAATTCTCTTATATGGGAATCTCACTAAAATTCTCTGTAGTAAAAGCAAAGCAAGGAAGTGGCTTCAATGGGTTATTTCCCTTGTGTTATTACTATCAAGTTCTATTTGATGAAAATGCTCTGTGTCTGGAAATACAGCTCCGCCACTTAAAGAACTTCTTGCACTAAAAAAAAGTACCTTCTCTTCTTTCCCTTGTCCTATGAATGAATTTAAGGGCAACTCTTTTTTGCCAGTTCATACCATTTAAGGGACACTTATTACACATAAATGCAATGGCAGGACCAGCTCCTAAGTCTAGAAAATGTGCTTTGTACAACCCACTGTCTAGTGCATTCTTTCTTAGCTTAACATCCCAAACAATGTTTAGTCAACATTTATGACCAGAATGCTATAAAGCTCCCCTCTCCTCACTACGTGTGCTTAATCCTTTGCAGTACTGTGAATTTGGAAGGCTGTAAATTTAATCCTTCCCTAGAGAACATGTTATACATTTTTCCCACTTTCCTCTGGTCACTGGACTTAATGACAATGATTCATGGATATAAAGCCACTAACAGTTCCACAAAACTAATATCCATGCTGTAAATTACCTTTTTGTGGGACCACAGTGACATTAAGCCAGTAATTTACTGTGCTTCTTAAGAATTCACTCCCATTCTCAAAGTATAGGCTTCTCTCTTTTTCTTCCCTTGTAATTTCTTAACTTCAAATAACCTTTTAGTAGTACCCATACAACTGTTCATCTATATGATCTACTGTCACATCCTCTCAAGTACTCATCATTATGTTTCCAGGGTCATTGTATTTTTTTCAGTGGATCTCAATGGCTTTTTTCAAGATTGTAAGCTGTTCTCTAACTATAATGAAAATACTGTCAAGGGCTGTCAACAAAGACATCTGTAGCTATTTATAATCCATTATCATGTAGCTAATCCTAAGATTGGAAACTGTGGAAACAATAAACTCTTCATATTGATTTGATTCCAGTTTAAATTATGTTGGTATAAACTGTGAAATTGATTGGATTGACTGAAATTATGGCATGTGAAACCAAGGAATTTTAGATTGAAATAAACCCCATTATCGCAGTTCATTCAACTAAGCATCTTTCTGGGTTACATGGATCAATTGTAGTGGGAGGCACTTAAAAATGAGAATGACAGACCCATAAGGGATTCCTATTGTCTTCAGTATAATCTAGTAAAACCAGATTTGAATTTCCATAAGACCACATCATCAAAAATTCCTTGGATATACAACATTAAAAATGCCATTCTGAGCATGTGATAAAACAGGTATGATATTAGTGAAGCTACTCAAGACAATAGATGCCAGAAAAGTAATTCCTTTCCAGCAGAATGAAAATAATGAGCTCATAAATACATCTCTGAGATGGCCAGTGCTTTAAGAACAAGAAGCATAAGTTGTACTCACAGGAGAGTTCAGAGAGACAAGAAGCTATTCACTCTTTGCTAGGTAAAATAGAAATGCCATGAAATACTGGGTTGTAGACATAAATTATTGAGCCTCCTCTTACTCCTGAAGAACTAACAAGACAAAAAGCAAAGTCCTTAAGCCTCACCAAATTTAAAACCATTTTTTTTTATTTGCTGGCTTTGTATTTTTCTTGTTTTGAGGGGAGGTTAGTTTGCCGTTCAGAGCTATTATTCATGTTCATGTTAATCTCTTTAAAGATATAGCTCCCTTCACAAAACCAAAGTCTTTGAAATTTATTAAAACATTTCACTCTTTGAGCAAGGTCAGCAACACTCACAGCAACAACTGGTAATTAGCACTCACACAGATATTTGTTGCCAAATCTGGTTTTCTAGAATCCAAACTTGGAGTTTATCTATGTCATTTAGTTTATCTGTGCTAAACATACTACAGTCTCCAAAGACCACAATTTTTACGTGTCTGAAACTCAAAATTTGCGTTTTGTAGGAATTTGACCCTAGAAATAGGCTTTGAAGTGCCAGCAAAGCCATTTTTTGAGTCCTGCTACAGTCATCCATTCCACACTTTGGTAGCATATTTTATCAAGAGTCACAAACACATAGAGCATAGATACAAATGTTTACATTTGTGTATATTTTTCATATACACACAAAGCACTCAGCTGCCAAACCTCAAAACTGGCACACAACATGAGCAAAAAAGATTCAAAGTCATTAATGCAACACACTGGGAAGACTGGGAGAAGCATTCCCACATGATATATATATATATAAGTCTTCTTATAGTTTTGTTGTAAGATTTATTTCTTTATATTAAAAAAAGTGTTTCCTTAACATAAGCCAGACCAAATTTGTGTAGGACCAAAGTAACTCTGAAACAAACCTGAAGCATCTCTCAACAAGAAGGTCCTAAAAGGTCTTTCTTGACCTCCTCATGCTTCAAGATGTGTTAAATTTTGTTTTACTTTTATATTACTTACCAGGAAAAGGATGAATTTTAGTAGCAGATGCAGTTCTTCTTGCATGCTTGGAACCATTTCTTCTTAAAACAGTAGAAACTGATGTTGCTACTGTGTATTTATAATCTGCTTTAAACAAGATGTATAAGCATCAGCCATGATTAGAAGGAAAGCCTGCAAACCCCTTATTATTAAACTATTGAATACCTTGGAAAGTGTTCAGAAAATCAGGAAGGTATTGGAATAAGGCGATGAGGAAAACCAAGGGCCAGATGATTTGTGTTTTGCTGAATGAAAATTTCTAGAAATTTCATTCAAGTTTGTCCCTTTTAAATTATTACTTGCCTTTTTCTAGACTGTGTCCCTTGAACAATTTTGGAAGGATATCAAGAAAAGTACATGTTTCAGTACAGGTTTGGACTCTCACTGCTGACAGTGGCATAGCAAGGATGGAATTTACTGACATCCTAGGAGGCTGACAGATTCCTTGCTAGTGTGGAGTGTTCATCTTGGAAAGCACAGTCTGAGAGCAAGCTCCACACCACTGACAAAGCTAGAGTTGGACTGGGCACCTCTGGCTGTTCCTCAGCACCCAGTTCATAAACTCTCAGTCTTTCCATCCTTCTGCTGCTCTCTAAATGCTGTGCTCTCAGTGGATTTCTTGCAGACAGCTGTGCAGGTGCTGTGGCTAGCCCTGTTTAGCAGTGACAGCAGTCCAGGGCTCAGCCAGCTTCTGATGACAGGCTCACTCCAATTCTATGTAACATAAATTATTTTTATCTTTTTCCTTCGAGAACACTAAGAAATTCATTAAGTTAAAATTATTTAGGTCATGATTTTTTTTATGAATAGCCAGTTCTAAAATGCTGAAGCCCTAAGCATACACTGTAACAGTTAATGTCAAAGGAAGCTCTGGAAGTGTTCATGAGACAAGAGTGGAAGAGAAAAGGCAAAACAATTAATTTCTAGTTTAGGGGCTTTTTCATGGATTGATTGTAACCTCCACCAAGTTTATTCGGATATTGTATTTTATGCATTCATGAAAATAGCTTAATGATTCAGAGAGCCAAAGAATCTACCTAGCAGAATGTCTTGCAAGGTCTCAAGAGGAAATGAGTAATTCCACATTTCTTAATGGCTTTCAGTGGTGCTCATAAACGAAGATAAAAACCACTAACTGAATTATGGCTGGAAAAATTCATAACAGCTGTTTTAGGAACATAGTAATATTCTGCTCTGTTCTATGAGCACCACTGAAAAAAGTTAGATTTCCAATGAAAGGTGGCATCTTAATATACACATAAAACTTAAGTTTTATTTTTATGCCCTTGTCTTTTTATCAGTAACATAATGGTGTTGATTATAAATTTATATATTATAAATTTAACTCATAAACCCACTTTTCCTCAATTAGCAGAACATCTATCCTTGAAGCTAGTAAGTAACTAGAAGCCTCAAAAAGGCATCTTTTCCTCCCTGTTTGTGTTCGTGATGATTCTGAAAACTTGAATTTAATAAAAAAGTGGCACCTTTAAGTATAAAGGTACTAAATCATTAATCATCACTAGTTGCAGTTCTACGTTAAAAATAGAATGTTATGACTCAAAGCATAGAAAATCAGAGACATGACATTTATAAGTAGTTTTCAAATTACAAATAAAAGTGATTTAAATTAGAGCACATAATAGCCTACTTATAAAGTCCCAATTTATACTTTGTGGGCTTTTATATACATGAAATTGGTCTCAGAAATTGGTTCTAGCAATAAGTAAAATATCATCTATTTTAAGCAACATAATCAGGTAAGGAGATTTTTTCATTGGGACGGGGAGGGTACAAACTTGACATCTCAAGCAATTATTTTGCTTATTCATTAAAAATACATGCATAAAGTATTTACATTGTGCAAAAAAAGCTCAGAAACATTTTGTGTGTGGGCACTATTCTTCCTTCTGTTCAGTTACAGTTAAAGCTAGACTTCTATTGCTCCTTCATTACAAAACTATCTGTGCATATAGTAAGGATGGTCAGGGGAATGGATAAGGCTTTTTGTTTGTTTTACTACCCCTGTGACCAGGGTCTCCTTTCAGCACCTCTGAACTACAGGGGGAATGGACATCTGCCTGGGAATAGCAAATAAATGCCAGTTGTCTGGAGGCATCCTGCCCGCTCAGAGCTGATGAAAGCACAACATCTCTGGAAACTGCTGTGAAAAGCACCTAAGAGCTATTCCCTTAGGTAACAGCTTAAGAAATATTCTTTTCACAGTGATGAAAGGTAATGTGCTCCTGGTACCACCTACCTCTGACTTGGGAAGAGACAAGGACCAGCAGCTGACCAGCAGTCAATTTTCTGTACTGTTTTTGTACAGAGGACTTCATCGTGATTGCTCAAAGGTCTCAAGTTCAAGGCAATCCTACAATTCTGTTCTTGTTTTATTCATTATGTATTGCTAGAGAAAATACTGTAAATCTGATTTCAGCTTGTATCCCAAGAGAAGAGCCTGTCTTGGCTGAAGTAATATTGTAGAAACAATTGTTTCAGTCTCTGAACTGATGGGCAGTTCTCTCATAGCAAAATTCTAATCACTTGGAATATTGCTCTGAAATCACAGCAATGTTTTCTTTGCTTTGAAATTATAGCAAAGAGATGAAATGTTATCTGAGCTTAATTCAGCTCTGGACTTAAGAAGGCACTCCTTTGTTGCCCCACATAAGATTACACCACCAATGAATTTGAATAGACAGTTTTTAGGACAGACAGATGAGTGTATATCTCCTCATATCTATTCTGTAACTTTTTTCTGACTGTCACCTAAATAAATCATCTTCAGGAAGGAAAAGGTATTTCAATTCACTTTTACTGGTCATTGGCATTTCTGCTGAAAAAGTTCCACAAAGTTTAACAGCAATTGTTTCATCTACTGAAATCAGTGTGAAACCAGAAGTTCACATCACTAAGCCACCAATCATCAATCAAAACCCCCACATTTAATTTGCCATCAACAAACTTGGATTTGCATCCACAATTTTTGCATCCACCAAAGAGGTGAGAGGTGGTACTATAGATCATCTGAGTACTTCAGTCTCTAGGAAGCTTTTACCATTTGACAATCAAAATATCAGTATCTGAGCTACAGTAATAATCAACAGTTTTGTTATTGTAAATTAATATATTTTTACTTGCATAGAAATTTAAATTCATGCAGATTAACTTTTCATTACTTACAGTTCTGTTTATTTTCTTGGACTATTTTGTAGACAACAATTGAAACAGTAAATACAAAAACTACTGGGATCATAGTGAGCCAAGTGATCTTCGTCATACACATCGGATCTGTCCATAAAATGTACAAGAGAGAAAATTAAGCAGCAAATCACTGGCAGCAGAGAAAAGCAGAACATTGTATCTTGGTAGGTTTTTGAATTGTGCCTATTCCCACAGATTAAGAAAAAAAAAAAAAAAAGACTATGCCTCTTTTTCTTTCAGCCTTTTCTGGATGTTAGGTTTCCTGTCTAGAATAAAGCTGAATTTTTGCCAGTATTTTTCTATCTATAGCTATATCTATATATCTCCCCATAGCTGAAATAGATATGGATGACTAATTGAATGAAAACTTTTCAACTCAGCCAATGAAAATGCTTCAGAGATCAACACTTATATTTAAGGTAGAACAAAGGTAGTACATGTCCCTTCTGTCTGGATAGAGCAGGGGAGGGTTTGGTCTACTGTCCAACATTGGCCTGTACTGGCATTCTTAACCTCCTGGTCCATCTTCATATAGGAGAGAAGGCAAGATTCTACATATAGAAATTTTTTAATAAAAAAGTGAAGAACTGCCACCAACAGGAGCCCTGTGAGGAGTCCTTTAACTAAGGTGTCTGTGAGGGAGAATCGCATGGGACTGGATGCAGGAGGTAGGCTGCTCTTTCGGATAACAGCTGCTGCAGAAATACACCCACATTCCACAGGGATTTATTTCAATAACTAGTATTGAACTCTAAGTCAAGACTATATATGACAAAGGAGCAATGTGGAGAATTTTTGCTTCTGGTGGTTTGAATGGCCTTTCAAACTTCTTTGGCAGCTGCATGTTAATGCATACCTTAGCACTGTCTAATAACTGTTTTAAAAAACAGCTATGTTACTATCACTCATAAAAAACCAAATTACACACTGTAGCCAAACCACTGTTTCCCATTTCCTGACTAGAACAGTATAATTAGACTTACTCCGACTTCCCTTGTATCTTCTCCATCAAGAACTCGTGAAGCAAATGCCAGTGACCCCATGGCTCATTCCTCCTAATCTAGAACTAAAAGTATCTTTTATACAGTAATCTAGGCTCCTTTTAAACAGAGCACTCTACCCCATCTTGTAGTGGCTTGAAATGACTTGATTATCAGCCTTGCTTAGTAAAAGCCCTGAGCACCTCTTTAGCTGTTTTGAAGTAAAGAGGAAAAAAAGGATGAATTGTTAATTTTCGTTGCTCATATGACACTAGTACTATTCAGGTAAATCAGTATTAGCAAAGGGTAGTTAGCTCATAGTATTTACACCAGTTAGCAGGGCAAGGTACAAATTATGCTCCTCTCATGGCTAGACACACTTATTAAAAAAAACCCTGAACAAACCAAAAACCAAAAGCATCCTTAACTGCCCTTTCTTCTCTAGGATTTTCCCTGGAATTATTTAACATACATTAATCCAACTCTAAAAACATCTTTTTTCCAGCAAAGGTACAGCATAAATACATTTTTCATGCAAAACCAAATGAATGCAATAATTCAGCAATTTCAAAATGACAAATGTTGCATATAGACAGAATGGAATCCCTGACCATGGTCAGGCAATCAGACAAAAAACTCTTGCAGCACAAAGAGAAATATAAAAATCTGAAGGTTGTCCTCTGGGAAAACTAAGCTTAGTTCAGCTGAAGATTTATCTTTTAAGCATACTGTAGTGAGGCTATTGGAGTACAACATTAGAATGGTCAAACCTATCTCCTGGTTCTTTTCCAATTGAAGTTAACAGGGATTTTTAAATTTAACTCCAAGACAACAGGATTATGCCATTATCGGGAAGGGGAAAATTATATTTCCAGATTTTGTCATGTGCAATGTGTGAGTCTGTTGCTGCTAAGCAAAAAACAATTTGCAGATCCTTACTTTGCTGCATTTCTTCTAGGAAAAAAGGGCACAGCTAAACCTGCTTTAAATCAGTATAAAAATCATCAGTTGTCTACTATGTATTGTTTTTGAATAAGAGATGTTCCAAATTGTGAAATATTCTCTTCTTGTGAAATATTTAAATATTTTCAAATGGTTGGTGGAAACAGAGAACTACGTACTTGAGATCTTTTGCAAGATTCTATTGTTTCTAGTTTGATTTACATTCTGACTTTTCTTTTTAACTTACATTCCATATAAGACTTCAGCTGCAATGAAATATTTATACAGTCATTTTGGTCTTCCATCATTGCCAAGAGACAAGAGTGATTTAGTTGTTCATCAGCTGCACTTCGTCCTCTGACCACAGAAATGTTGATGTGGATTTCCATCAGGTAGTTCATATTATGCTCCACTTCTTTCTTGGAAACCGTAGTGAAATTAAAATACTTATAAAAAGATGCAACATTTTCTGTTTTCACTTTAAGCGAACCTTTTGCTTTTGGAAATAAAAATTAAAACAAAACTATTATACAAGTGGGAGATCAAGAGACAATGCTCAAAAAGAACAGTGAATTCTCTGTCTCATTTGCAAAAACAAAGATTTCTACATCACTGACTACGAAAAAGATGGATAAATGTACACTGTGTAAAGTTACTCTGAAGAGATCTGAAGAGCATTGGTTATCTATACATTTTTCCCTTTTTAGCTTTACTATCACCTTTTTTTGATGTTGTTTTTGTAGTCAATTTTCAAAGACAACAGGCAAAAATCAGGCTATGAGGAGGATAGAACCAGGCAGAAGCCATATGATGATAGAGATTTGAAGTGCGCACATTGTCTATCTGCTATCAGTTGCAGGAGGCCCTTGCTTGACTTCAAACCACAAAAGCTGTGAAACTTGTGCTGTGTTTACAAGAAATAGGTGAGACATTATCAAAAGTGTTAGTTGTACAGGTATAACTGAGAACTGAGGTTGTCCATATATAACTTTTTATTTTTCATACTTGTTAAGACAGCTATTTTGTAATAAAGAAAATATGCAGTTGGAAAAGAACTGAATTTCTTATATTCAGAACTTGGCCTATTGCCCCTGTTGCTGACAATGTTAGAAAGAGATATCCTCTTCCCCAAAGATTTCCAGATATTTGCAAGTGTTTATAGCACAGAAGAAATGTGCTGCTACTGCTCTGAAAAGATGTGGGGGTTGCTACTAATGCCTTAAGTTTTAGCTTTCATGTTTTTCAGATTCTGTGCTGCCTAGGTGTGTTCTGAGCCTCATATGAAGTGTTAGTCAGCTCTCTTCACAAAGTAGGTAGACAAAACAAATCCTTTTCCTGATGAAGACCAAGGACAATGCGTACAAGTTTCAGGCCCAAATGTGTAAACAACGGTGGACTGAAGGGAGAAACAAGAAGGATGGGACTTCATAACCTGAAGCTGTAATTGGACAATTAAACCCCAGTATGCAAATGGACCAAAACTTATAAAAATGTGAGACTTCATGACCAGTTGTCCATTTATGTGACCATTTTAAGTCCACCTTGAGTGTAGCCCTGTCCAGGCTCTTGGACTGCCCAAGGTGTACCCTTAAAGGCCTTTTAATAAATATCTACTTTATTTTTTAGCTCTGTCCAGTCTGTGTTCCAGGTCAGCCTTCCCATGGCATCACTAGCTCTCCTCTGTATTTCTGTATCATTCCTTAGTGCTGCTTTTTATAAAACGTGTAAGGCCATTTCTGATATTACACAGTTGTGGATAATGTAGACTACAAAGACAAAAATGGTTATTTCTTACAAAGTTGCCATTGGAATAGTTACCTGAATTAGTTCGTCAGATACTTGCTCACAACCTCTCTTCATAATGCCAGCAAATCTACATGTAGAGTTCCTCAATGACATTTAAAAGAAAATTCAGCTTGAAAAATGGTCAGAAAGTATAACTCCTAAGAAATAAATTAAGTACTTTAGAAAGTACTTGCTACCAACATGTTTCACTGACAGTCAGGAATGAATGCCACTGAGAATCTGGCACAAAATCTGCATTTTCTAGCTGTGCAAAGCAAAGCTCAAACCCCCATTGTTCACAGAGTTGCAAAGACCATAGCGAACCAGGGGCATATCATTTTCTTCTAAGTACCAAATAAAAGCTTGTCTTTTGTTTTGTAATTGCCTATTTCAAAATTAAGTAGATCCTACTTACTTTTTTTAGCTATTGACCCTGATCCTTGATGATCAACATTCACATCCCTCTTGGATTCACATTCTATGTGTTTAGGGTGGAACTGTTGTTCCCTCCAGGACAACTGGCAAATGCATAGAATATTTTGGAAATTGGAATTGTTTACAATGACCTTCAGCAAAATAGTATGGTTTTCTCTTCTTTGTTGCACTGATCTTTTGTAAGAATTGTTAAAAGTACAAAGTGGAAAAGTGGTGTTACTTGATGAGCAGGTATCCATGCATGACACCATTACAGTGTGAGCTGTAAAAGAAAGAGTGCTATATTAGCCAGGCAATCATATAGGACACATGGACAAATATGTGCATAGAAGCATCATATAGTGGGTATTCCAACCACCTTATGATGAAATGCACTTTTTTTTTTTTCTTGACGGTTATGACAGGATGTCGAATGCATCATATGTGAGAAAAAGCAAGCACATCCACAACCCGGATGCTGGATTTTATTTGATGAATTGTATTAAAACTCTTGTAATAGTAACTGGAATTTGTAATATCTAGTCACATTCCTGTTTCAAAGCTGCTCCAATTTGACTGTTCTTCAAAAGAAGAGAAAGCACATTTATGCTTCTTCAAAAGAAGAGTAAACTTGTTTGGAGAGGGAACTCAGCCCTGGAACAGTGCAGTTGCAACACTCCAATGCAATTATGTTGTAAAGTAGTTATAAACAGAATGAAAGCTTTTTTTCCAAATGACATTGAAACCACAGATTGAAAATACACAGAAATGCTGCTGAATCCTCCAGCCACACCCTTCACATTCTCTTATATTCAGTCAACCAACATGGATTTTAATTATGAACTTTAGGTTTGGTATTGATAGTCAAACTTCAGTATCAAAGTACTGTAGCTAGAGTACATTAATGCAGTTCTGGCAAGGAGCAAAAACCACATAGTTATAAATGAGTGTGAATTGTCTTCCACATTACAGCAGAACTTTATCATGCAATTCTTTACTTGTGTTAACTTTGAACTACTTTTTCAGCATACAAAAAAATCAAGAACAAAAAAATTTGTGTAACCTTCACATGAAATATGTATTTATGAATAACCAGTTCCCAGAGCTGATGCAGCACTAATCTGTAGTTTTATAGCTATGTTTCCAATTCTAGTAGTACCCTTGCATCTCTGTAAAGGGAAATTTTGTATATAACTCCCATTATGAGCAACTGGAGCAATACGATCGTAAGTCCTTATGTATAGAGAGTAAAATATAGTCTTTAGTTCCTCCAGTGCTCAGCTGCACTCTGATGGCTTTTACAGGCTACCTGGCTCACAGAGCAGCAGGCTGACCTCAGAAATGGTTCAGTAAGAGATTCCAGACAGGATACAGAAATAAAATCCAAACTTCGGTGTCAAAGTCAATTATCTTCTCTTTACTAACACTACATCAGAGAGTCACAAACTCTTTATAAAACATAATAAATTGAAATGTAAAACACACAGGTAAGAAAAAGTTCATTTTGATATAAAATGGAAAAATGTCAGACAAAATTTAGGGCTTGATCTTTCCCTGAGGCGAGACAAAGTATTTTCCTTGAAATGCTTACAGTCTGACCCACACAACAGGTCATGGAGCAGGCTTCTGAGATCAGATTCTTCCACCTGAAAGAAGCATTTTGCGTAGAACATGTCTGGGGAGATGAGCCAGGAGCAAAAATGGAATGCTTACTCTGCTCTCATGGCAAGACATGGCATCTGGGCAACTAGTCTAAAACCAGTGCTACAACTTTCAAGGGCAACTAATCATAATTCCCTAACATATCCTTTTCACCAAGAGATCTGTACATGGACTTGGGAATCTGCTGACTAGACTGTGACAGACATCTACGTTCAGCACAGCAAGGTCCATTTTGAACTTCACAAATGGCTAAACAGATTCCAGAGCTGCCTGTGAGCCACACTGCAGGTGTGTAAAAGGCATGTTATCTGAGTGGAAAAGGTGTGAGTGTTGTTGAGCTAGGGAGAGTGCTTACCAACCTCTTGAAAGGTCTCCACTGAGAAAGCCAATCAAACGATGATTTATCAGAAACAAACTTCTTTTATTCCATGTCACAGGACTGTGGCCTTTCTAAGAAAGGATATAGATTTTCGAACTTGAAGGAGGGTTGTAACAACACTACACTTTTCCAGTGGATTATATGGCAGACAGGGAGCCATACCATACTCATTGCTCCTTACTGCAGGACTAGGAAGCACCCTCCCAAATGTAAACATCACTTTAGAAACGTGGAAGGGGTTTTATGAAATCCAAACACAGGCAGCCTGAATAGTAAAAAAGGATTGCTGAGATGAAACTGTGTGAAGTAAGTCTAGAAAACTGTTTTATACTCAAAGACCTGCAACCACATGCTTACCATTAAGAAATTCTTTGATTATTAAATTCTTCTATAAAGCCTCAATTTACAGGGTGCTTTTCCATATAAAATCCAAATCCATTAAAATGAAATTGTTCACAGGGAAGATCAAAATATGTAAAATCTTGCTTCCCATTAAGAAAATCACAAATATTTCACTTTGCATGGGCTTGACTCTTTTTAATTTGAGCTGCAGTATTCTGTTTTAAGCCAGAGCAGCTGTGTATGCAGTTGCATTTTTTATCACTTCCTTATGGAAGCTGTAGTCGCCATGTAATATTGCAGAGATGCAAGACCTACAGTACAAATTGGGGAATAAACAATTGATAGATTTAAGGAGATACCATCAAGTAGCAGGACCCAAGGGATAGGACTGGGATTGAAAGCATCAGACCCCAAAAGGATAACCTCCTACTCTAAATCAGTGTAATTTAAAGGTTCAGTGACTTGTAACCAAACAAGTGGGTTGCTTTACAAACAGAAAGGAAACATTTCATTCATGGTAATGCTGAACTGTATTCTTTAGAAAAAAAAATTAAATTCAAAGGCTTTTTTTTTGCAAATTGATTTCCCCCTAAATTTTTGTTTAATGAGAAATTTCTCTTTTTCATTCCCTCTCCAGAATGAATGTAAATGCTGGAACTTCCCCTGGCATACAGCATCCAGGAATTAGGAGTTTTCTGCCATTCATTTAGGAACTTGCAGAAGAAGAGCCAGTGATTATATTTCACATCTCAAAGATTTCCAACAACTCTGTCTGCTGAAGCCTCATGGTGTAACCAGCAATTTGAATCAGTTACAAAAAAACTCTGTACATTTTAGGTTTGTCACAAAATCTGAAATAAAACTGATTTTCAACAGAAGGTTTTTGATGAACCAGAGACCCAAAATCCCTAGAGATTTTGAATTAATTGTTCAAAATATTTACTTTCTAATGTAATTCAGACATCATTACACAGTCTGTTATATAGTAATTTAGTTTTTAAAACATCCCAAATGCAACAATGATTCTAATTTTCCAAAAATAAATCTGTGCTGCTCCAACTATAATTCTGTTCTGCACATGTATTTCACAGTCTTATTTTAGACATGCTGTGATTAAGAGAGAATTGAAGCGATCACACTATTGCAGCCTAAAGCATGGCCAATAAGATAAATCTAGAAAAATTATCATAGAAAAACGTAATTATTCTTTGATGTTTGACACAATGGTTAATGTTTCCTTCTGGTAATAGTCCTGTAATTGGTTATTTGCATAATCTGTGCTACAAATACTTTGTTTACTTCCACATGGAGGTAAAACATTAATTATTCCAAGAGCTTAAACTGAGTTAAAAATGTTATGATATTCAAAACTTATGACAGCTTACCAAGCTTGTTCATTTATAAATTAGAAAAATCTATACATTATATTCTAATTACTGGTATGTCCATTCTTTATGGTTAATGAAAAAAAAATATAAGTAACCTAATCTGGATATTTTGATACTGAAGTTTTTAAGAAAATTATATGCTCCATAAAGAAATTATATTATGATGCCTGAGAATACATTTTTTGCCAAAGGGGTGTTTTTTATTATAATACTTATTTATTCAAAAGCTTTCTTAGGAATGGATGTGACAAAATTATTTTAAAATTAATTTACTCATGGACTTTAAAAAACCACTGAACTAGTAACTTGCACACATGCACAGCTTGCATTTATCCTAAATCCAGCACCAGCCTTTAGGATCACAAAGAAGCATTTGGCATTTATGCTACAAGATTTGCTTTATTCTGCTCTACTTTTTGTCAGGTTACTACTGCATCTCTCTTTCACAGACAGCATCTCATTACCAGATAGTAATTATACGAAGTTTTACAGCACTTAAGTATAAAAACTTCTAAAAGGTTTTTTCTTGACGATATGAGCACCTGCTACAAAAGAACATAAGCACTTTAACTACTTTCTTCATGATGAAGGCAGTAAAAAAAAATACATTTGCATGGAATTTTGCAACTGTAAAATTTTGCAGTGTATGTAAATGAATTACAAACTCATTTCAAATTACCAGATATAATTAATCCTGTTTGTTAAAAATCTAGCAAAAAGAGCCTATATACTTTGCAAATTCCATGCATGCAGCATCCTGACCATTGCTTTTAGGAAAGCACATGCCAACTTTTCAATTGTAGACTTCAGAATAAATTGAAGGTTATTTTAAAAGCTGATCACTCACCTTCATGGATTTTGAAAAATTCAGGTAAACACAAAATAAACACGATAATTATTCCTAGTGCTAATCTGAAGACTACTGGTTTTCTCAAAAGCAAGCACATGTCACTGAAGCACTCCCATCTAGCACAGTGATGGTAACTTCCTTCCTGGTTTAGCTTTTAACTTCGTGCAGCCATTATGCAAAATAACATTTATTCATTTCCTTTTCTTATAAAGAGTTTGCTTTGTACTTCTCACTACATTAACTTGCAGAAAGCCACAGTCTATTCACACATGGACATAGATGAGGATGATTCATTCAAATACGCTCAAGATAAAATTCATGTACCACAATGAAAATAAGAAAAAAAAAAGCAACTATTTTGTATGTTTGTGGTAGTTTTGCTTTAAGAACGCCTTAATAACCACTTTCATATACCTGCTAAACAGTAAATCAGTTATCTTTGTGAAAGAATTTTGTTCTCATTTGGCCAAGAAGATTTTTTAAAAATGAGTCAGGCCCTCATTATAAAAATGAGTCAGAACCACATGAGACAGTTAGGGGGATTTTATTGTTTTATATATACATGTGCATGGGCCTAGGTGGAAGATAATGCTATGTAATAGAGAATCTTTCAGACTTCAATAGACTATTGATTTGATCATTACAATCGAAAGTTTTTGATCTTTGGCAATCAGTGATATACTAAGTACAATGAACTGAGGATGAGTTGTTCATACCATTGCTGTATTCTTAAAAGATGACAGATGTGTTGCCAATCTGTCAAGCGTCTTCAGTTAGCATTTTACTATTCTTTACACCCCAAGAAGACTGGATAAAGCCATTTCTATTTCTATACATCATAGTCACAATTTTTCAGCTAAACTTTCCAGTTAAAAGTGAACTATTTAATTTTGAGAACCACCATGATGTTCTATATTTTTTTCTTATAAATGAGACCGCAAAGAACATTCTGAAATGTTCTGAATAGAAGTACTCTGAATAATGCATATGTAAAAACAAACAATTTGACTCAAATATAGAGTAATACAGTATAAAGGATTTCATGAATTCAGAAAGATGGCTTCTGAAGAATTTTTCCCACAAGCCATTAAATATTGAGTACTACACAAATGAGGTAATACTGTTGAAATTAAAATAAGAAATTCCCTACAAACTCAAAACGCTCTTCTTGTCATCTAGTTATCTCAGAAAATGAGTAAGGCAAGTGGAAGCAAATACTGTATTCATTCCATAGAAGGAGTCCTAATGAAGTTGTAGTAAATAAAAATTTAATAATGTGATATTTTAAATGTAGCACTTTCATGCAATGAAAGCAATGAAATCAAAGCCAAATGAACTCTGATTTTTTGACAGTATGGTATAATAGAAGCAATAGGATAAAAAAAATCATAGGTCTGAGTTTAAAAGGAAAACATTATGCAATTTATATGTCATCCATTAGTTATTTAGCTCTACTTTATTTTGCTGATTTGCATTACCCCTTAAGTGTCTTCCATATCAGTTACTTATAGTTTCCTGTTTTCAGTGTTGTATGGTGTTCACCCATCCTATCTGCCCAGAAGAAATGGAGAAAATACTGAAAAACAGCAGGAGGACTTTTCAAGTACTATGTGTATCTGTTTCTTTCTGATACAGACTATCACCACTGATGGTAGTGCCCAAGGTCAGAATAGATGTTGCCCTACAGGATTCCACCCAAGCTCAGGCTGATAGAGTATTAACCTGTGGAATACATGGAGCATCAGATTCTACAGCAGGTGGCTTCCAAGAATTCTGCAGTAAACCAATGGGGCATACTATTTTAGGGCTATTGTGGTGGCAGATTTTACTTTGGTTTCTGAGTCCAGAGTGCCCATGTGTGATCTGTCTGCACATCCTTCAAGAACACCATAAACCCAAGACACTGCTACCTTTGGACAGTTCTCTGCGTGTGTGTGTGTGTGAACTGGCTGAATCAAGTGTGTGTGTGCCACACACCAACCTGGAAAACACGAGTTTTCTTTCTTGAGGACAATCTTCCCTCCACCTAGCTAGTAATTTTTACGCAGCTGGAGTAAGCAGCATCTTTGAAACCCCCATCTTTCTGTCAAGTTTAGTTAAAACCGGCTCAGTCATTAATTAAAATTAAAATTAAAAATGCCAGCCGGGATGGACAACTGCCGCTGTTGGAGAGACGAAGCGCGCAGCCACGCGGGCCGTATTTCCGTGCAGAACGAGGCACAGCAAGCGCTGTATATCTCATTACTGCATCAAACAGGCACCGCCGCGCCTCAGCGATGGCCTCCTGCACCCTAAAATCAGTCTGAGCAGTTGGAGGTGCATCTGGCTGTCACACAGTCTATTTATTCGGAAAAGTATCCGCCTCTGGATGGCAGCGGTCACGGGTAAGGCATTGTAAGACGAAAGGCTGTGTGTGTTTGCACGTGAGGCAGTTAGGACCGGCTGCCTCAGCATCGAGGGTCCTGAGAGGAGGTGAAAGGCTGCGGTGTGTTAGCACAGGTTTATTTCTCTGAAATGGGGCAGCGGGCAGCTACGGAAATGTTTGGCTTTGTGCTTTTGGAAGAACGAAAAAGACGCCCAGAGACAGGATGAGACGGACCCCGGGTCCTGCGCCGCTTCCCCTGCCCCGCCGGCAGGGGGCGCGCGGCGGGCGGCGCCGCAGCCTGAG
>WBMY01015330.1:1086560-1205000 GCA_013397315.1 Donacobius atricapilla | reverse complement strand
GGTCGGAAAGATTCGAGCAGTGACTTGACTGCCAACTCACTACATGGGGAGCGGCGTTATTACACGGGGAGCAAAAAGAAATATAAGTGTTGAACATCAAAGAGCTGCTGATTATATACATTACTGGTTTATGTTTTTCCTTCTAGCGTTTTTGTGGCTTAGGGCTTTCAGCTCGGACTGGTTGAGCTTCGTGAGCAGCGGGGCAGCCCATCTGAAGCCCGGCCGTCCGAGGCTCGTGGTCGGCTGTTTGGGCGGTAATGTCAGAACAGAAAAAACGGAAGGCTTGGCTTTGTTCCTTTCTTTCACTTAAAAGTTGATCATGAAATTACATGAGCTAAACACCAAATACAGTCATCTTTTGAAGAAAAAAATTATTGCTCAGGTCTTCTATGAGCATTAACAGGAATAAAAATTTGAACTCATGTTAATGTTGGTGTAGCTTTTCTATCTAGACAAACTCTATGTACTGGATGGTTGGATCCTTTATAAAAAACAGATCACACGTTGTATTTTCATAAGCAATTCATCAATTTTGCCAGAAATAATCTGATCATTTCTCATAAAGGTCTTTTTTTGCCTGGGAATTTCCAGGGGCATAAATGGATTTATATTAAAAAAAAAAAAAAAAGGAAGCAGCACCCTGTTCCTGAACTTCATAGGGTGCATTCCTGATAGGGCAGCTTGTATTCCCATTTTATGTTTTTCCTGTTTTTCCCTTGCTGAACAGTGCTAGGGAGCATAAAGCAGGATAAAACCGAAATAATAATAATAATAATAAATAACCCTGATCTGAGTCAAATAGTATTTTCTTCTGCCATATGTCAACTTCATTGAACCATCCGTCCCTCAGTCATGTCCTCTGCATGGGCAGGTCCACTACCAAAGGCAGCATGTTTACACCATGGCAGTAGCCTGACACATTGTGTTTCACAGAAATGCAGTAACTGCTAATTTAAAATAGAAAAGAACTTGAGTGAAGATGAAGAAAATCTTCCATTAGACCATTATGGTTGAACAGTTTTTGCAAGCTGTTGCTAACAATGACAGTTCATATTGGTGAACTTGTTCCAGCTCTCTGGACTTTTGTATCACTTGTGCTTTTAAAAAGATTATTGTTGGCTTTTTTTTAATGTCTTGTGGTTTTGTTGATATAATTGAGTGTTTCATGATATGGTAAAAAAAAAGTTACCTAATCAGACATAACATGACCCAATAATGAAAGTTTCTACAGCTCTTAAGAAATTATAGTATGATTTTGCATTTCCCTTACAAGATTCTTACAGTTTCCTCTTTCCATAGCAAATAAATTACTTTTCTTTACAGCAGTCCTACCAAGTAGAAAAGTGCTGAAGTTACAAACCTGACTATCCACTGTTGCTTTTTGTCATAAGACCAGAATCTTTCATTCAAAGTTACCAGCGAGGCAATGCTGACTGTAGACACATGTATTATTTGGCTGTGTGGCCTTAAAAAACAGTCGTATGGGAGAGATGAGGTTATGTGTTCCAGATGCAAGATGAGGTGGTATTACCCTTCAGAGACCTGCAAGGTTCTTGAAGCTAGTAAGAAAGATCAGACCGTGAGAGGTTACATATTAGGTATTGCATTATGCATGGAGGTATCATGTAAGGCTACTTTCTTTCATTTCCAAGTGCATACAGTAATTTGTTTGGTGCCAAGCCAAAAGGAGAGGCATAAAATTTCAACAGGCTAGATTTTTTAAGTAGAGGCTAACTTTGGTAAGAAAATTTTTAGTGGCCTGTAAATAGGTAAGGTTTGACAACCACTGTAACAGTAAGTGTGAATTTTTATAGAGCTCCTCCATTTAGGGAAGCATGTTTAGTGGTGGTACTTGGCTTTATTCACCAACGCAGTCAGAGTTATTCTTTGGCACCAGTGTTCAGCTTAAGTGCTTCATGTGGCAGATCAGTTCTTCACTGCTTTTCCCTTCAGGGAAGGGAATCAAAGATAAGGGTGACAGTGGACTAAGGTTAGGCTGCGTTTTCTTTCAATAAAAACCTTTATTGTAAACCAGTGTTTCTTGAGAGTTAACATGTTCACATTTCATATTAATTTCCCCTCTTTGTTATGAATCTTTGTTGATGGGTATGTAACTTGAAGTCGTGAAAGGAGCTAGGGTGACAGTTGTGCACTGACACACTTTTAGCATCTTCCTATCAGTAAGTGTAAGAATCACAAAACAAATTGAAAAAAGTTCTATCTGAACAGAGTAGGGAATCTGCTTTTGAGATTATTCCCTTTTTTTTTTTCTCCCCTCCAGTGGGTATTTTTCTGCCTGCAGATTTTTTCCTGCTACCTCAATTTTTTTGGAAGGAGGAAGACAAATGGAACTAGAGGATTCTTTGAACAACTAGAGATGATTCTGGTGTTATAGGTAAGTACTGTATTTACTCAGTTCTAACAGTAAGTTATGCTACAAAGAATGTGATACCCCACAAGGGTATACAGCCTTACACCTGAAATTTCATCCTTTTTTTTGTCTTCTGTAACACATCTTGTAAGGGCTTCTTTCTGGCAAGTGTGCATAAGCAGCAATGACTTTGCTCTTCTTTGGGCTTCACATGCTAGTGGTTGGACCATTTTTATGTGATTTCAACACATGTGCTCTTTATCAAATCACACCTTATAGAAGACTGTCAGCATTACTGTAAAGTTTAATTTTGATATTTTCAAAATGCATGAAAAGCCTTTGAATCTTTTAATCATTATAAGAAAAACAGGAAAGTTGATACTGAGTCTGTTAGAGAAAATACTGCTTTATGGAAATCCTTATGAATAAAGGCCCACCAAATGCACAATCAAATCTCATCACTCCAATAATACTGACTGGATTTCCCTTTATTTCATTTTTTAGCAGGAAAGTAGTAAGACTGTTCCAAGTGAAAATAATTTTCAAAGGGAATAGCTTTGACATTTGCACAAAGGAAAAGATAAAATAATTTTGAAAGCATGAATACATGCAAGAATCTAGCTTTATCTGAACTCTCTGTAAAGTAAAATACCGCTGGAAAATAAGTGCTAAGGGTGACAAAAGTAATCCAATTAATTTAGAAATACTAGGTTTTATTTAAGTGCAAAAATCTGCTTTCTCAGCTGTGAGATCTCTCTGCTTTGGGAATGTTGATAAATTCCGTTAGAATTTACTCATGTGATACAAATACAGAAGAGAGACGGTCTTTCTCCCTTTTCATGATATGATCAGTCACATTGTTTCCCTCAGTCAATCTATATCCTTGTTGATGTCTTCCACCACAGATGTTATCAATACTTTTGTGAGCTTTAAAAATTATCAGAACTGCTAAGGTTCCTCGGAAATTGCTTTCTGAACAGGCTTTATGTTTTCACTACTTTGCAGTAATTCAAAATGTGGGAGCTCCACCTACCAAAATAGCCAACCTCCTCCAGGCTGTCAGAATATGTGCAGACTTGATCTGCACCCTTTCTACAGTGGTCATGAAAGTTGAAAGGGATTTGAAACAAATGCCAAAGTGTACTACAAAGAGAAGGTACTGAAAAAGTTGATCACTATGCGATATATCTTTATTCCCATTTTACTGCAAGGGAGTAATTATCAAGCAGGGCTGCTGATTTTTATTTATGTCTTACAGACTTTGCTGTCATTTTTTCCAGAAAACAAATTTCTGTAAAGTTGATTATTGATTTCAGTTTGTTCAGAGCTATACTTTGCCAATTAATTACCTCTTCTCGCAGTTCTAAGTGCAACTGATGTTAAAAATCCTGATGTCTTCCATAACACAGGATGTACTTCAAAGAAAAATTTTTGAGTGGTGGCTTGGATTCTTCCAAGAGCATCCATCAGATTTTCAAAGTGGAAGACTGTTCACAAAATTGTACAGGGTGGTTTTGTAAAACAGTGAAATTTAAGGTAGAGGGAGTACTGGCTTAATTTCTTTGAAAATGCATGTGGATAGGCTTGTCCCACTGCCTTAGCTGATGCTTTTGTCAAATATCAAATATAGATTGTGTTGACTCTATTGAAAAGCACTTAATGAAGGACAATGATAATATGATCTGTCTAGAACAGATTTGAGTTGATTTGGGTAGAAGTAGTGTCATTCATTACAAGTAAAAAAGTTCACACTATGTTGGGACTTACTGTAGCCTCAATCTCAGAACCAACAGAACTTGTCACAATGAAGCTAAAGTATAGCCTTAAAACAGATTAAATATTCACAGCACCTGGCTGTGTCATATGATACATATTCATGGTGTAGAGTAAGACAAAATTCAAATCCATAGAGGTTTACTAATCTGAACTGTAAAGAATACAAATAGTCATATGGCTGAATTAGCAAAGTAGTTAAAAGTTTACAAGTAGTGTGTATGTGGTGAGGAGATGCTGGAGAAGTTCATAGAAGATGAGATTTTTATCAGTGGTTTTGATGGTTGAATTGTTTGCAAGCAAGTTCTTACTTGTTAGCAGAGTAGATGTTTTGTGTTGACTTTTGCATGGATAAGCTATTAGCCTAACAGTTGCAGTGAAGCATTATATGTTGGTTATTCATTAGATCCCTATGCATTTGTCTGGTAGATAGATAAAATGTATTCTAATATTCTAAAAAGAAATACTTTTGAATATTAAATGATCACTTCATCCTTGCCAAAGATGAAACCAAAGTTTAAATCTTGCTCTTTTACGTGCAGTATGGGAAATTATATTTTTGAATGTAAATGTAATCACAAGCTTTTGCATTCAAACTGTAATGAGAGCATTAAGGAGGTAGGGCATTTCATAATGTTATAGCTTATTGTGGCTTGACAAGGTCTTCACCAAGCACCATAGCATTTTAAACTTGGAAGTATTTTTCAAGGAAATAAAAGTAATTACCTAGAATTAGTCTATGAGTTTATAACCATGTGGGCAGATCAAGTGATAAGTAATAGAACTTCACTTTGTACCTCCTCCCACTTCCCGATACTTTTTGTAATGAACAGATACAAACTTAAGTTGCACCTTTTGCATAAAAATTGTCTGATGGATCAACTCAAGAACAAATGTTCTTAAACTAGATTGAGTGATAGTTTCAGTGAATATTCAAACATTATTGTTGTTTGAAAACTTATAAGCTCAATGAATGAAAAATAATTTGTACAAGTACTGAAAGCTACATAAAGAATTTTTAGAACTTTGAACTATTGAAGAAGAGCAATGGACAAATGATTGCAGACCATCTAAATCTGAGGAGATCTATATGCAATAGTACAACACAGTTTTGTATTTCTCTAGAGAAATGGCTAGAGTTGATATGAGAGAATGGAAAAAACATATGCTAGGCAAATAATGTTTTTTATCAATTATGCTTTCTTCTTCTGAGAGTTTAGCAGTCTGGATTACAGATTTTTTTCCTTTTTAGAGCATATTACTTCAGTAATGGACCTCCTGGCCCTGGGAGTGCCAACCGTTCTTCCTGGGACTTTATTTACATTGCTGGTGTCTAGTTCTTGCTCCCTGTGCAGAACTGGAAACATTTAGGCGTTCCTTTAAAACCAGGGGTAAGGCAACTAAGTATTAGTTATGCTGTTTAGGATAGCTGAACAGTTAACTCTGCACCTACTTCAGTGATTTAAAGCTTTCATAGGTGGTCAGATTTCTGCCATTGTTGCCTCTATCCTTAAGCTCATTTCAGTTTTACGCAACCACGGAAGGGTAAGAGCTCAGAGCTGTGTTTGAACAATCAGTCAGCCTTTGTGCTGATTTCTGTTCTACTTTGTTTATAAATCCCGGGCTTAGGTGATATGTAGCCACCCAGGCTAAGGCAGTTGTGTATACTCTGAAGCAAAAGATAGGCAGCTTGTGAGTCTGTAAGTTCCCCAGGCAAATTTGGTTTGTGTCTTGTGGTTTAGTCAGCTCTTCCCTAATAACATTTCTGTCTACTTTCCAATTTCAGTCAAACTCGGGCAGAACAGAGGCCCTGTTGCATTTAAATTCCTGAGAAGTTTTGAAAAAACAGGTAGGTAGGAAGGGCCAAATAAGTAATACTATTTGACCTGCCAGCTGATGAGCCTGTCTGTTTTCAGTCTGAATATGACAGAGAATTTGCTTGTCCTGCCTGTTCTGGTACTTGGTAGGGATGTGTACATGTGGGATAAGGGTGACTATGTGAAGTGAAACATGCAGAAGAATTGTAGTTATTGTCAGAAGAGTTTGTAAAATAAATCATAGTGGGGAATCTGACATTGCTTTCACATGAAACTGGAGACATGGCTAAGAACCTAAGAAACCAGTCTTCTGATTGTGGTTAGGAATACACGGTGACTTGATGCATAGCTTCACCTGAGATTTAGTAGAATCCAAGTACAGAATTAAAAGATATTTTTCCTTATCTGCCTCAGATACATACTATTTTAAGCAACACTGATCTAGGCAGTGGACTAGTCTTATTTTAGAGTGAAGAGGATAGTTAAATATACTGTGATTTGTTCTGCTTTTTTTTCCTGGTAATATATCCTTGAGCCAAATCACTAGTAAAATGAATGTTTAGTTAACACCTCCAGTTTAATCGTCTTGTTTTTACAACTTTGTGAAGCTTATTGTGACATGAAAAATTTATCATCAAGTTACAATGCTTGTAATAAAAGCATGTTATACAAAAGCATTGTGTTCTCTCAAGAGGGGTCACCAAGAGCAAGTTGCCCAGACAGCTTTTGACTATCTCTAAGGATGTAGACCCCACAACCTTTCTGGGCAACCTGTAGTCAGTCATCCTTACAGTGAAAAAGTTTTTCCTCATGTTTAGATGTTGTGTTTTAGTTGTTGCCTGTTGATCCTTGTCCTGTCACTGGACACCCCTGAAAGAGCCTTTGCTCCATTTTCCTTGAACCTTCCTTTCAGATATTTATGCACATTGATGAAAGCCCCCTGAGTCTTCTCTGGGCTAAACAGTCACAACCCTCTCAGACTTTCATCAGACAGAAGAGCTCCAGGCCATTCATCATTTTAATGGACCTTCTTTGCACTCCTTCTCCAGTATGACCATATCTCATATTGCTGAGTGGAGGGGCAGGATCACTACCTTCACTTGCTGGCAGCGCTCCTAGTGCAGGCCAGGGGGCCATCAGCCTTCCTTGCTGCAAGGGCGCACCACTGCTTCACGGGCATCTTGGTGACCAGCAGGTCCTTTCCTGCAATGTGCCCCACAGCGTGGGGTTGTTCCTTCCCAGGTGCAGGATTTTACACTTCCCTTTGTTGAACTTCGTCAAGTTCTGACGGCTGATGTTGCTAGTAAAGACTGAGGGCATTCAATACCTCAGCCTTTCCCATATCCCATGTCACCAGGGCCCTGCTCCATTCAGCAGCCGGCCCATGTACAGAAGACATTCCCTAGACATCCTTTGTTATCTGTGTACCTACATAAGTCCTTCATGTTACCTGTGATACCTCTTCTGAGATTCAACTCCAGGTGGCCAAATGGTGGTAAAAATCTTTATATTGAAAGGAATTTTATGAGAAGTTCTGTTTGACATCTGCAATGTTATGCACACTTGGGTTCTAAAAATGTTGTAAGTCCAACATCAGTTCTTCAAATAGAAGTTGTTTTTCATATTTATGAGACATTATGGTTCTCATAAACATTAATCTTGATACTTGCAAATTTTGATATGATTCTTACAAAGCATTCTGCCTTTCAGTGTGATGATTGTTGGTTTTGATCACGTGTGTTGCCTTTCTGTGAATCCTGTCTTCTGCAACACTACTTTTGAGTTGCAATGATCAATTGCACACAAGGAATTCCAGATGAGATCACGCCACTTGTTTTATAAATATGTAATAAGATATGATATCCTCATTTTTATCTCTTATGCAACTTAATGTTTCAATTGGGGGTAGGCTTAACTGAAGATGCTAATTAAACAGAAGTCCTCACTGAGAAATAAGTCTCTTGAGATGTTTTTTGGTGTTAAATGATTCATTCAGAATGCTCGAGTCTGTGTCTTGAAATGCTTTGCTTCAGTAGCTGTGGTGTTGCGTAGCTTGACATTTAAATACAGTGTAAACTTTTTGCCCACAGACCTCTGTATTTCTCTTAGAAGTTTGTGTAGTCTGGCATGAAGTACTACGTTGTGTTACCTAATCACTTGCAAATCTGCTTCTTCACTGTTTTTTTAATGTGTCATAACCTGGTGGATTTTTATATAGTGCCTTATGTAGAACTGTGAATACTGGTAATTTTTTACCAAATAAACATCCACTCTGCTGTTGACAATGTTGGTAATGTTATCCTTTACTCTGTGTTCTGTGAGTTTTTGAGGCAATCTAAATACTTCGTGGTGAAATAACACTGCTACTGTCTTGGAAAAATGTTAAAATATTGTCTTTAGTTTGCCCAGCAGATCTGCCTCCAAAAGGAAGCTATGTCCTTGTTACTTTGTTTTGATTTGCCTCAGTCTTTCAATCTGTCCTTTATGGTCTTCTGTAACTTTATTAGGCAATACCTCCCTAAACTGGTTCTAAAGAATGGCCTTACTTTCAGCAGGACGTCTTTAAATGTCTGCAGAACAGTGTTTTTGTCACCACTCTTTCTTAACAGAGACATTTCTAAGGGAGATGATTTGTGCTGGACTGTTACTGTCTAGATTGATGGCTACCTTGCTTCCACTAGAATTGGTGCTACCACTATTCCTAGAGTGGATGAACTGGGAATCTTTTGCTTGTCTTCACCTTGTGTGTTGCTGCTTGACCCTTATCTTACAGAAAACTGGTTCTCTGCTTTGAGAGGCTAGCCCTTCACAGTGTTGTCCATTTTGTATTACAAGTAAGTTTTAACTTAAAAACAGCATCTGACCTGATGGATTGGAGTGCTCATTTTTTGAGAGTAAATAAGCTTACTCTGCTGTTTACTTAGGAATAGCTCTTCACTCTGGCTTTACTTGTAGATGGTGCAGTCCCTGATGATGCTTCAGCACTAACTGAATAAAGCAATATTACTGTTTCAATCTTAAAGAAATACAAATGTCTTGAATCACAACTTCTGTTGTGTGTGAACCAGTATGATATTTGAGCTTGAATAACAGTGTTGTCTTGTGTTACATGTGGAAATCTCTTGTTCGCCACCCCACCCTTAGCTAAATAAAATAAACTGCAAACCAGGCTGTTTTGCTGTACAGGTCGTTTCATGCTGTTGTTAAACTGACTGCTCCCTCGTGTTTCAAGGGAAATGTACAATGCAAAGTGGCAGAGAGTTGTGATGAAGTACCAGTAATTTGGCTACAGCTCATTTCTGCCAGTCAGAACAATGAATTTAGGTACATAAAGTCAGTAGCTGTAGGATATTTTCCTCTCTTTCTCCTGAATGAGCTGTGCCATAGCTGCTGATGTAGGCACTTTTCACATAACTGTAAACCACAAGTGTTGGCATTTATATAAAACTTCGGGATAGGAAGTGATTATTGTTTTATAGAATCATGAAGCATTAACATAGCAATCTTCCTGAAGTCTTTGTTGAGCTATTTCTGTAACTTTGGGTCTGGAACACAGGAATAGGGAGGAAAAAAGAAAGTAAATATTTAACACTTCTGACATAAGTGTAGTTATAAGCAGAATTGCAGTTTGAATTTCATCTATAGCGGTTTTCTTTGAGCAGTTATTTTAATGCCTCAAATTAATATCTTAAAGTTTGGATATCCAATTTTGAAATGTGTCAAATGCCTTTTTTGAATGCCTTTTAATGCTGTACGTATGTAATTGATGAATATATTATGATCAGTGAACCTTTCTTATGTTTTCAAATACACATCTAGATCACTAAACATTGACAATATTACTTTTTCACATCTTAAGGAGTCTACTTATGTCTAAAACTCATCTTCTTATATTTAATGCTTTTGTTAAGCAGGTTTTTTTTCAAAAAACAACTTGAACAGTCACAACAAAGACTATGTAATTATTTTGACATTGACATTCTTAATTGGCACTTAAAAGGATCATTAATATCTTCTAGGACTAGCTGAGCTTTTATGACCCCTTTTAAAATTCTTTTGACACACTAAATACCTTGAAAATATTATGTCTGAATTGCCTTGAAGTTGAGTGGTGAAAGGTTTTGGAGCCAAATCATAGTAGTGACAGAAAAAATGTTACCATGAAAAGTGATATTGAAATTTAAATCTTAAAAGTGCCTCAAAAAAGTATTCCCTATACATGTTTGTTTTTTGAAAACTTGATTGATTTCCTTTGGCAAGAAAAAGGAAAAATCACAATCAACAAAAGCACTGGACCTTATTATTTAAATAATAATATTTCCATATTTCCCAGTGATACACTCTAAATATGAAGTATACCTTCCCTCAAAATATACAGTAGAAGTATCTTCAGACTAAAATAGTTTAAATTCATCTAGTTATGTGGGATTGTAATTTACCTTTAACTCTTGTATGAATAAATGTATACCAAATCAGAGAATAGCAGTGTAGTAAATTTTTTGGTTAGTAAAAAAAAAGGTTTTTATCTCTGTGCAGATAAACTGTCTGAAGATTTTGAAAAGGGCTGTTTCTAAAGCTGTCATGCTATGTTCTTGGTGTTACCTATTTACACAGTTGCAGATCTAACATCCAGCATTTATTTATATGTTTCTTTTTGTTCACAAGCCAAAATCTGGGAAACTGTCCCCTCATTGCTAACTGCAGGGATTTATAGCTTTCTGAAGCTCTTCATATGAGAGAAATTATGTCCTTAAATGTTCAGGTGTTCCACTTGAAGGAATATCAATCTGTTCAATTAAAAATCGGAGTTCTCAAAGTTGTTTTCACAGTAAGCTTACACAACCTCATTAATACGAATTATGTTCTCAAAGGTGACAGTGTACTTATATTTGAAGTGTTATTTTGATTCACCACAAATAGAAACTGCAACAGTGCCCCAAGGTCAGAAAAAATGGATATAAGCACTGTTGTTTTCTCAATAAATGCAAACTTTAGCCTTAGTAGATGAAAAGATATTTCAGAACCCTTGCCAGGTCCGTGTATACTGTGCTTGACTAAGATGGGTTTTAGCAGGTTTCTCAGAAATGGGTTAGTGCCTTAGAAGGATGTGTGATGGGAGGCCATAGAGGCTGGGCATTTGGATTTGTAAGGTCCAGTCACCAGATGAGATGTCAACAATGAAGTTTGGGTGATCCTAGTCAGTGGAAGTTGTAACAGTCCATTGTTTGAGATCTCCTCAAAAATCTGTTAACTCCTGTCTGGGGATCTGATAAAAGATAGCACATTATTCAGAGTAACAAAGATTGTCCAGAATAAGAGGCCCTCAGTTATTTCTGAGGAATACAGTCAGTTTAAACTGAAGAATTAACTGGCACTTGTCCTGTCATCTATAATACAAATGTTCCTGTGAAAAAGAGAAATATTTCAGATATTTATGCAGTCACTTTTAGAACTGTAATTTTGAGAATGTGTAGAGGAGCAAGAGTTTCTTTGATCTAGAAAAATGAAAGAGAATAGAAAACAGTCTTGTGGTTTGGTCTGTTAAAACTACAGCGCATTTTGTTTTCTAATCTCTGTCTGAGCCCATGGCTTCACAGCCAAAGAAAAGCAGTAATTGGGCTGTTTTTGCCAGTAAATCAATGAAAAGTGCTGAAAAAGCACTGGGATCGCAAATCTGCCACTGTCTTAGTAGACTTGTACTGGGACAGTTTGAATTTTAAATGAGTCTGTTATACAGGAATGAGAATCCAGGTCACTCCTGATGTATAATGGATTTACCATACCAGCAGAAATAAAGGTATTTAAATTGTACTTTTTATAGTTAAATGGATAATTAAAATATTACTGGTTTGATGAATGTTAATAAATACACCAGTTGCTTGTCCTAGTTCGTCACCCTTGATGAGCACCAAGCACCAATACAAAACAGAAGGAGAGGATAAATAAAAGGATGCCATTTTGGTTTTACTTCTTAAGCCTTACTCATGTTTCACTCAACTTGCAGTTACACAAATGATGGTATTTGAACACTATAGTTAAGTGTTTAATAATTAGCTACAAGATTAATGGGGGCTGCATATCATATCATTTTGGTTAAACATCCATACCATTTTCATGCTAATATATTAAAGCATTAATCCTTTCTTAAATATTTCCCTGTATTTAAATTAAATCCCCATGAAAGATGGTAAGGGCTTTATAGATTTAACTACTTAACCATCTTGCATCTGACACTTCTTCAGCTTTTTTCTGGATATGCTGCAGAGGTCTCAGTATTTGGCTTCTGGTAGGCCAGGATGCCGGCAAGGTACACCCTCTGAAATGCCTCTCTGTGGAAACAGCTGGAATGCAGTTCCTGTAGAAAAGAGCTTTTGCTAGCCTTTGTGAGAAGCACTTAGATAAATAACTGCACTCAGGGCAATGACTGGTGAGCTTTCCAGGTTAAAACTAGCGCTTTCAGCTTTGTGTTTCCTCAGAAAATAGCATGATAGTCTCCTGGCGCTGAATTTGAAACAGTATGGGTTTTGGGCGGTAAAATTTGGCACTTTTAGTTTTCATGTGGACTCTACATATAACCTGTTTTAAAGAATACTGCAGGGTATCCTAATCACAAGGTTCCATATTTTGGAGTTCATCATGTTCATCTGAGAGAGACTGGCTTTCACTTTTGATGAAAAGTGTAGAGTAGTAAAGAAGCATTTCTTGTAAATTTGTTGCATATGTATCCTGGAGAGTTGAACAGACTACATAAGTCATAAAGTTTGAAAACATAGATCTCTGTATCAAGGACTGATAAAATCCAGTGCCTCTTTTTTTGTTCTCAAATTGTTACTACAATTTGCCTGTGACTGAAATTAATCTCAGCATTTTATACCTAACTAGTTTCATATGTCAGGGAGGAAATAGGCTGGTTTTCATGGGAATTGCAAATTGGTCATTCTGTATTTTGTGCTTTAGGCTTTCTATTCCTCATTTTAGTAAAAACTTGTGCTGGATATTTTAAGATGTTATGTTAATTCCGAGAGGGAGTTCTGTCTCAAAAGTATGCATCTCTCTTTTTCACTGTTCCATCACAGTGCTTCTAGCATGGTGTGGAACAGCTGATAGTATATGATTAGAAAGAAGCCTTTGGAGCAGTCATCTTATATTGTTTATTTTGCAGGGGTTCGTCTGGTGTCTTGCAACGACTGATTGGCTTTTTCTTGATTTTGGTTTTAGTGATGTATAAGTGAATGGAAACCATTAGCTCATTTCAGATAGTAATTTTCAGTTACTGCAGACCTAGATTTTAATCAAAGCACATCAAGATGAAAGGCTGTATAGCCTCCACTACTATTCCCTTGAGCCTTCCAAGGCTGTTCTTATCCTTTTTAAGTTAGTTCATGTCCTGTAATGAGAAAAAGAATTATTTACAGTTCGGCTTCTCCCCAGCATAATCAATTATCTCTGGGTTGGTTAAAATTCTTCTCTGTAAATTTATTTTTTAGCAGTGTAGAAGGAATTTAATTTGATTTTTGCAGTTTTTCCCCCTCCGTAGTAGCAAGAGTTAACAGAATAGAAAACAGATTGTAAGATGCAGTATAGGAATTGCTTTGCTGTTATTTGTAGTTTAAGCAAAGGAGGTGGTATTTAGCTCTTGAAAGGGCTTTAATGAATATTATTTAGTGTTTTTGAAACCTAATGGTCAGAGGCAGCATCAGAAACAGCCTCGGAGCTTTTACAGGGTGAAGTGATTAGCATTTTTCCTGATGGAGGTGATTGTTTCACCTCCTCTTTTTTGTCAGCATTTTTCACTGTCTGTTGCCTTTTGTTTATATTCAAATGACAAACCGTTAAAGAAGCCTTTTTTTGTGTGATTGCAATGCTTTTCCCCCTCCTTCTGTAGAAAATCTGCTTGCCACAGACTGGCAGAGTGTGCGTTTCTCTTGTCTTGGTTGGGTGCACAAATCTTCTTTTATGTGTGCTGCTTCTTACCCTGTTGCCTAGACGATCGCTGGCTTTCACTGAGAATGTCTGGTTCTCGTAAAGAGTTTGATGTGAAGCAGATTTTAAAAATCAGATGGAGGTGGTTTGGTCATCAGACATCAGCCCCTAACTCTGCAATTGAAAACGATCAGGGAGACTTCTGGAATAGAGGACAAAATGTAACAACTGGTGGCACGAAGTTTTTAGATTCAGGTAACTTGCCTTTAACATCAGTTGGCTACAGAAGGTCCAGCCAACAGGATTTCCAGAATTCACCTCTTTGGCCAATGGCATCCACCTCAGAAATCCCTGCGTTTGAATTCTCAGCAGAAGACTGCAGAGGTGCACGTTGGCTTGACAGACAAGAAACAGATGATAGAGCAAGTGAAGAAGAAAATGTATCGGACAGCAGCTCATGCAGGTTAATTATTACTTTCCTATTGTGAGAAACATGTTTTCATTTCATGTTTGTAGTTAGCATGCATATATAGGCTAGGCTTTGTTCTGAACTAAAATGCTTCAGAAACCAAGCAGCTATTGTGCATCAGAAACAGAATATTAATTTTAATCAGGTTCTGTTTACTAGGACTTTTTAATAGGCAGTCAGTGGGGATAACGCGCAAACATGGATGCACTTGTGTTTTAAACAGTGTCCTTGTACATGCTGCTATGAGCAAGGTACTGCTCATTACAGGATAATTTTACAGAATGCTTTCTTACCTTGAAGTTGTACTGATTGTTCAGTTAGGTCAGTTAGGAGAAGATTATGAAAACATAAGCTTCTTCTGATTCTGGACCTCATGTTTCCATGTGTGTTTATAGAAGATAGAGAATGAACTGTGAAAAATACTTATAGTATAAATCAAAGAAAAAATTTACATGTATTGAAAGTCAATCAATTTGTGCTTTAAAGTGATTGCAGTAACCTATTTGGTTGTATTAAACCGTGCACAAAAAGAAAAAATGTTTCTATTGCATCTATAAAGATGTTTTGGTGTTCTTTTCTTACACGTCGTTACTAAAGATGAAACTGTAAAACTTGTTCATGAATGAAAGTTGTTTTACAACAACTAGTTGTAAATTAGGCAAGTCAATAATCTTTCTGTAAGATATCAGTTAAATTCTTTTATTTCATTTACTGCATAAGTCAGTCATTCTTCACTAAAAGTGTTTTTCCTGTTTTGTGGTTCATATAGTGCATAATAGCCTACCATTTCAGAAAATTGTATGATGTTCGCTTTCTCACTTTTTATATAGCTTGCTCTGATGTGGCATTTCAGAAAGTGTGGCTACTTAAAAGGGTACCCTGCTTAATAAAGGCTATTAAGGACAGATCAATCTACTTATAGCAGTTTAGCGTTTTTCATTCCTTAGAAGAAGAATCAATTTAGTGGAAAGACGAAGCACTCCATAATATAAATACAAACTATTTATTGTATATATGACCTTTAAAGATTCAGGGAAAGGAAGAAGAGTTAAATTGCTTAGAAGTGAATGCAGTGTATTTGCTTTTGTCACCACAAGTTAAAGTACTAGAACTACTGGGAAAGGAAATCCTACATACTGCTGCATCATAACAGCAGTCTCACCATGCTGCAACAACTATTTAGCTGTAAGTAACATACCTCTGAAGAGATCCCATTTTAATTGACATTCAGATATGAATTTTTAAATAGCTGTGTCATTGGATATGATGCAGGTATAACATCACCTTCCATTTCAGCAATATATATTTGTGATGGCAAAGTTACATGCAGCATTACCCCAGTTAGGATATTCTCTTCATAGCAAGGAAATCACTGCAGGGAAAAAAAAGTGCAATTTTAAATGATAAATGTGTAGATTGAAGATACTACAATATTTGGTCTTAATTGTAAGAGAATAATGTACATATGGCAAAACTAATTTGTTACTTTGTAGAATTGGAGAACTGCAGATATTTATTTAGGAGGTTTTAAAAAATCTTGGTTTGTTTATGTTTTTTTGCAGACAGATGTATACTAGAGAAAATGCACAAAGGATTTGAACTTAGAACATTGAAAATCTCTTTTAAATTATGTGCTTAATCATGTATAGCAGCTAGTGGGTTTTGTATTTCTGTTACTGTCTTCTAATTCATGGTAATGCTTACTTACATGCTTTAAAATAAATAATTTAGGTAAATTTTGAGTTCAGTGTCAGTACAATTTAATATGTAATAGCAATGTAAGAACTTGCTTTGTGTTGTTGTCTGTTTCTCTGTCTTACAGGGAGACTGTACTTAAACCATGTTTTGTTCACTTCATTTGTTAAGAATGTATAAGCTCTTGGACAGACTACATAATTCTGCTTAACACCTGGAGTTTTTCTGATATTAAGAACTTAATTAAATGTTTTTGCTTGGTAGTCTAAAATATACTTTCTTACATGTTGACTTGAGGAAAAAAAACCCCATACCAACATTTTCGTCTATGTAGTTTTCAGAGAGCTTTTTTTCCCATATGAAAACCCTGTTACCTCCTTTACAAATAAAATGTGTGCATGAAAAAGTCCTTTTAAAAAACCTTTTTCTAGAAGCTACAGAGTTACCTTATTTCTATGCCCCTCTGTAACTTACTGCCCAGTTACAAGCCCTAAAAACATGAAGTAACAGAAGCAAGCTCTACTGCTTTGTTTGTATCAGTGCTTCCTCTTTTCCTTGTCATATAGCAGAAGTAGAAAAGCATTTAAATCAGGTCTTTGTCATTATGACGTAATTTAGATCATTATGTGATTCATTTAGAGGAGGGTTGCTGTCAAATTATTTTGGTGTTAGTATAGAGCTCAATTCCAAGTTTAGTACCAGATTTTTGACCAAGGTTGGGTTTGAGATGCAGACAGTTCATTCAGATTCAAGAATCAAAGCTAGTCAGCTGTAATACTGTTCACTCCATACTCCTATGTGTCATTTGTAACCAGCATTAGCTCAAATGGTGGTTTACAGGGACAGTCAGTTTTGAATTCTTCCGCAGATTTTCATCTCCTAGATCTCCTGTATTGCTGCTGTTTGCTAATTGCTGTCCGGCATCCCTGAGGCAATGATCATCCTTTTGGATTTGTACACTTTTAAGAATTCACTAACAGCTGTGCAGACGCTTGTACAGAAAGTGTAAGCCTATTAGCATTCGATTTGTTTTTCTTTTTTTGTGATGCCTTAGCAGCAATCTACAGACCTTGAAGGCATGGTGGAGATAAAGCTAAAAATACCTAGAGCGTACCTAGTGTGCAGTGTTGTAGCTGGTTCATTTCATCCAGGTATTAAAATACTGGAATTACTTTATTGTAGATTGAAGTTGGGAAATGTATTAAAATATAATATAAAATGTATATTTATATTTGAACATGAAATACAAGCAGGATTCCAGAATTCATCATCTGTGTGCTGACCTTGAACAGTTCAGTAAAATGTCTATAATTATTTAAAGACAAGGTCTGAATGTACCAGGTGGTAGGAGCTCTGCAGTATTGCTCTGTATGATAGGTCTTGGAGTTAGTATGTTGTAACTTCCAATCTAAGTCTGCCTCCGCATCCTGACTTTTCAAGCAACAGAATACGTTGAAATGTCTTTTATTTCACCTCAGACTCACTGACTTTTAAGGGTGTAAGTTCTTTAGGAATTCGCCCAGGTTGTCATTGCTGTGGCAAATGGAACTGGAAAAAGATTCATAAAACAGTTTGTGGAAGGAGGGGTATTTAAATTTTTCATATCCAGTCACAGGATAATAGGCACAAACAGCTTTTGAACCACTCTTTTTTTTTTTCTTTTTTTTTTTCTTTTTTTCTCTTTTTTTTGGCAAATACCAGAACTATTAGACTGTCTCTTTCAACTTCTCTATGGACCACTGAACCTTAGTCTTTGTTTCCTTCTCCTGTTCCTTCATTATGGAAAATGGTTTGTAAGTTACTAGCTAGAGGACAGGTATGGGATTGAACATCTTTAGATGAGGGGGGAACTAGGCTTGACTCTGTTGTGTCCTGAATACATGCTTATTGTGGGTACTGGAAAACTGACACCACTGCAATTATTTTTCCTTATTGAATGAGAGTGATGTCTGAGTTCTGTGTGGAAAACCTGTGGTTTTGAGGCTGGCAGTAGCTCCAGTGAGGTTGTGATCCAGCAAGTGCTGGCATGGAAAGCTTTTTCCTTTGTTTTCTTTTCCATTCATCTGCAAAACACTTTGTAAGGTTGTAATGTAAATAAAATCCTTAGCATGTAATTTTTAAAAAATATATATTAATTGAGTTACTTTGAAGAATATGGGTTAAAATATAATTCAGACAAACAACCAAACAAACCAGAAAAACCACAATGTATTAACCCATTTGAGAATGTGCTAAATTGTGATACAGATACACAGAATAATTTACGAAGTATTTGTGTGTTGAGCCGCGACCTACTCTCTCCACTTCTGTTTTTGTTTTTCAGGGCTGCTGGTAAAGAGTTGCTTTCACTGAGTATTCTGGCTCATTCCCTTGAGAATACCACCAGCTGGCCAATATAATGTTGTCCACGGTTACATGATTACATCTTTGAATGAGCCCCTGATTCAGTTTCCAAAATGGCCACAAAGAATACTTGTTCTAGCCTGATAGAGGGTCGGTAGTGAAGCAGAACAAGTGACTTCTGGGCTGCAGGGAAGAAGTTGACAAATAAATGGCTAACCACAGCTTCAGTGAAAGCATTTAACATAAAGTCCCCCACGGGAAATCAGTAGGCAGGTATCTCATTTCTGATCCATTATTAGATTTAGCTCTGAATTAAGTACCAAACTGCTTGGCTTTTTTTTTAGCTGTCCGGGTACACGCAAAAAAACCTGAAAACCAAAACATACAAAACCCAAGACCAAACCCAAAGTTCCCCTTTACAGAAAATCTTCTGTTGGAAATATAGACAGTGGTTTTGAGGAGCTCTGTCTTGAGATGTGTATCCCATACCAAGCAGTGAGATAAGTTTTGTGGTGGATTTAGCCCCAAGCATTCTGCTCAGTTCATGACATCTTTGTGGAGGCAGGGGTTGGGATGCAGATCTTGTGAAAGCTGTCCTTCTAAATGTTATGGTAGATCCAGAGTATTTTATAAGTTGCCTGGATTGTTGAAAACTAAGTAGGAGTCAGTTAAAGAACTGTGAGCAAGAAAACGTGCTTTCCACAGTGTACATAATTAGGATTCATTTCCTTTATCTCCTAGGCCCATGCATTCCTTTTACATTTTCTCTATTCCTGGTTTTTCCCAGTCTTCTGTGTTTGTGTATACAGACAGGAATAATTTTTCTCCCTATCCACCCTTGCTTTTCACTTCTGTTGACTCTGGATGTGCTAGATCTCATATCAGACACAAGGAGTGCAATAGGAGTGGTGGTGTTTCTTTGTGGGTTTTCCCCCTTTTACTAGCTGAGTTTAGTTCTAGCCACCTTAGGCTAAAGTGTGAAACACAAGTGGCAGGTAGGGGTTTGGTTCCTTAATGCCGTCCTTCCATTACTTCTTCACTTTGCAGGGTCTTGGTGGGTGTTCTTCCTTAACCATCTGACAGTGCTACAGATAAAATTGCTGGGCCCATCTCTGTGTGTCTCTTAGTTGAAAAGTACAACATAAAATGTTTGTACTTTTTTCACAAGGATCTAGATTAGGTTTGGAGGGAAACTATGAATATGAAGAAAAATAAAATAGCAGGGGAATATATATTAAAGCAAATCGTGCATATAAACTTTAAAATGACATGTGATTTTTATTTTATCTTTTGTAGATAAAATGTCACCAGAATATTGTGTGAACTAAGATTTCTGTTATTGTCTTCAGCAGAACCTCTGACAGCAGTCAGACCTTATCATCGTGTCAAACAATGGAGCCCTGTACCTCAGATGAATTTTTTCAGGCTCTCAACCATGCTGAACAAACTTTTAAAAAGATGGAGAATTATCTTAGACACAATCAGCTATGTGATGTGGTGTTAGTTGCTGGTGATCGTAGAATTCCAGCTCACAGGTAAGTTTATTATAATTTGAAATAACTTCATAATTCTTTAGAAGTGCACCTTCAAAGTGTGTCCCATATTTTGTTGAAAAAATGTCAGAACATCCTAAACAATTTAGAGTACTTTAAACACGTATATGTTTTTTTTTTTAACTATTATTTGGAAATAAAATGTTCATTTGTCTGTTGTATGCAATACAGAATAAAAAAATAAATTAATGTTCTTTTTGTTTCCAAGTATGCTTATGATATTTGCATAACAAAATTAAACCCCAAGAAGTCCCAAATACACTCACAGAATATTACAAGTTGTAGTGGTTTCTTTACCATAGAATGATGTAATTTTTTTTCTTAGATTTAATTTTTTCTTTATACTAGCAGTTACGTTATTGGAGTCACAATTAACAATAAGGATGGTCTTCTGTCCCCATAAAGGTTTTTTTGCTCCCATAGTAAGAAGCGTCCTTTGATAGGAGACTTCTGAACACTGCCAGTATTAGATGTCTTAATCAGTTCAAAAATTACCCTCTCTGTCATCTGTATAATCAACAGATCATATGTATGCCAGTTAAAAGCTAGAAAAATACCAAAGATTGCAAAACACAGGCATGTGTAACTGAAGCACATTGCGGTATTTAATGCACAGAACTTGTAGTTTGAATAGGAACCTAGGTATGATTAAGCTGTGGTTTCCTAAGTTGAGGTCTACAACAGAAATAGCATCTTAAGGCATTCTTGTTTTCCATTGCTCATTCTTACTCCCACAGTGAAACTACAGCTCAATGTTGTAATAGTAATAAAAAGATGGGAAGATGTTGCTAGTTTGGAGTTAGTACTTTCCTTAAAAAGTGAGATTTCTGCTTCTATTCAGGTATTATCCACACTGTTGTGCTGACTCAGCTGAGGGAATGACTTGAGATGGGATGGGAACTGACTTGAGAATCAGGGAGACTTTTAAACCGTAGCTTGCTGTTGCTCTCAGAGACTTCATTTTATGAAATGTTCAAATTTGTTACTAAACTGTGTTACCCCTGTGAAAAGAAGGACTCAGATGAAAACAGGGAATACACACACCCTTAGTGACATATGCTCTAGTAATTTAGGGTCAGAAAACTTCAGAGTGGTGTAAACAGGAGAAAATAGTGATTGTAATAAGGAAATCATTTTACTTCCCTATGGAGCCAAGGTAACCCCTTTGCAATACGTGTTTGGACTGTGGCTTATGTACTAGTTAAAAATGTGTGGCGAGGGTGCAGAGGACAGCCGTGAGTGTCTTGTAAGGACTGGAAGATTCTATTTGCAATGAAATGAACAGATAGACAGCACAGTAAAAAGTGTCTTTAAAGTGGTTCACACTTGTTTCTCATTTAGAGAACTGACTTCGCTTCTCCAGTTTCTGTTACTGTATCTATTTCTGTAGTGTAAGAGGCATATGCTACTACCTGTTATTTGCTCTGGACTTGTCTTCTGAGGAGAAACATCTTGCTGTAGTTGGTATATTGTGTTAAATATACTTGAAAGTTAAAACCAAGGAAGCACACTTTGAGCTTGTAGCAGGAGGTGGGAGGCTTACGATCGTCCCATGTCCACTTTATAATGTTGGAGCAACTTACAAAGAAGCTTTGCCTTTTGCATAATAAGTTATTTCTCTCTTTTATTTTCACAGAGAAAAATAGTAATAAATACAGTCTTAATCTCAGTAGATGCAATGTATCTCACTGAAAATGGATTTTTTTTCATAGTGGGCAAGATAAATATGGAAATCTTAAATTTCATTTAAATTTTACAGAAATTCAATAAGATGACTGCCTTTATGTACTTGTAGTAGCCAATGTTAAAAGAAAAAGCTGCTGTAGTATTTTTGCTGCCTCCATACAAGTTCTGACTTCTTTAGTATTGACTGCAGGCTGAATCAGTCAGGACATTTCAGAACACCAATGATTATTTTGTCTTGTGACTTAATAAGCGACAGAATATGTATTAAATACATCTTAGCTTCATGGCTTAGCATGCTAAAATGAGTAAGAAAACAGAAGGTTCACTTACACTGGACAGCTTTGTTTTCCTTTATTTTTTCATAAGAAAGATAAGTGTTTTTCATAGTATGTGGTCACAGAGCTGGTAAGAAAGAATGCTTTTGATTATTAATATTATTCACACTCATATATAGAGAGGAATATTCAGATTTTCTGTTTCGAGCCTGGTATTTTCAATAATTCCTGTATTTTTTAAATTATCAGTTTCTACTTTTATTGAGTGTTGTAAAGTGCATGATGTATATTTTTAGAGAAAAGAGACATGAGTTTGGTGTCTGCCTTGGTAATTAGCACAGGTAATACATTACTGTGAAATTCTGAGAGGTTTTGTATCTATTCGAAGAATTCAGGCTATGAATCTACTACAAATAAAAGCATCACATATGGTCATGATTTTTCTGAATATGGCATTCTCTATTGTTACAAAAGTGTTTATCTTCTTTTTCTGTGCTGAAATTATAGCTAAAAACCTATTTACGAGGTCAAGAAGCAAGTAGGAAAAGGGGACCATTCTCCACTAGGAAGAAATATGTTATATTCACCCCCCCTTCTGCTTGCAGTTCCATAAAGAAATTTTGGATACTTTGATTTAATTAATCTAATTTTTCATAGCAGGTGTTTATTTTGTGTCCACTGCAATTTCAGATGTCTGCCATTTATTATGTTCGTATTTATTACATTCAGTTAACTGCTATATCCATAATAAAATTTTGTTTTGTTTGGTAATAACCCACTGATTAGTACATTCATGTAAGAAAAGGGAAATATGTGTAAATTCCTGTCCAGAGGGCGTTTAAAGCCTGCTCCACATCGTTTAATCAGCAGTCTGGGCAGAGCCATTGTCTGTCTTTCTATTGACACTGAAAGATGGAAATACAAAAGACATGGCACTTAAGAAAAGAAGGCAAATGGAGCCTTAGGTACTCAAGGGTTTAGGAAGCTTGTTTGAAAGAGCATGAACTCTTCAGTATCACCTTACAACTTCAGTGAATGTCGATAGTGAGTTTCCAAAGTCAGTTTTCAGCTGTTAGACAGCCACAAACAAGGAGCTGCCTAGGAAGTATCCCTTTTATCTTTCAGATCTTAAGCAGCTTCACTTCATTCTGTCAGGTGAGACGGGTTTGGAGATACTAAACCTATAAACTGCCAGGTTTGGCAGCTGTCATCATTTTACATAGTAATTGCTTTGGTGACCTAGAAAACTATCTTGATGATGCAGCTTGTGGCAGTTCCACAAGTACGGATTTTAAAGTGTGTCACATATTTTACTTGCTCTCAGTGAAAAACACTTCAAAATAAGTTAAGCTGTCATGGTAGATCTTTCTAATTTTGGATTAATACAAACCACTGAAATTAAAGACATCAGTAGCCTTGGAGCCTCCTATAGGAACAGAAAAATGTACTGAAACACCCAAATTTTGTCAGTATTTAGTGAAAAGTGAATATCAAGTCACGCATATAGCAGTAGTTGATTTTTATTGACTAGTGGGGAAAAAGATAGGACAAGAAAAGGCCAGTTGGCTGAAAGTCTGTCTTTGTTTTCTTTTATCTTTACTCAGTGTCACCTTGATGCATTGTCACTGTATATTTTCATCCCATTTCTTTCTTTGAAAGAACTTTTTTTTTCTAAATTAGTTGATGTGAGAGAAAAGTGTGAATACCTCTTCTAAGGATTTTCATTGTGAAATTATTACAAAACTGATCTCAGTATAATTTGTGCTTTTTCGAATTACCTGTTTTAAACTACTCCTGGACTTCACATTCTCTATCAGCATATGCAAGTCACTCTCTGGAAAGCACTTAGCACTGTGAAGCATGTATACCTCCTCAAGAATCTGAACATGTTTGCAAAAATAGTAAATAGGTTACATTTCTGTTCATTTCCTTTGGAGGAGACTCTTGAGCCTGGAAATTACAGGGAGAAATTTGCTGACATCAAACCTCTGATAGAAGGCATTGGGACCCTCATGTCATTATTTGGTATTTGTTCAGCAGTTGTTGCTCAAATGTATAGAGCCCAGTGTTGTAAATAATAGTGCAGCTACCTAGTCCAGTTGCACTGCTGGGGGAAGAAAAAAAAAGTAAAAACCAACCCCCAAACTGTGATATGACTAAATACTAAATTCTGTTTCCCATTGCAGAAGACCTGTCTTTTTCACGCTCTGTTCTGTGTAGAAGTTTCAAGTCAGAACTACCAGCTGTGACTATGTTAAGTTGGTTGTTTTGCCTTTTTAAATTCTGAATTGGACCTGCAGAGATACTTGGGTTATTCAAACCACTTTCCCTTCCAGTGAGAACCCCTATTTTGTAACTAGAAATGTGATGTGAATCTCATTCTAGCATCAAAAGCAGTTGCAGAAATTCTTTCTTGATAATTACATGGATGTACTTTCTAATTTACTCCACTTCTGTAGATCTCTGGGAGGCAGTATTTTCATTTAAATGCAGATTTCGTTAAACCTGAGTTTTAAATGCCTAGCAGTGAAGCACAGGCCCTACCATGGCAGAAGTTTCTGATTTTTCTAGTCAGTCACAGAATAAATCTCGTATTTTGATAACAGAATTTCATTTTTCTTTAGAAGAACAGAATTTTGTTTCTTTTGACAAAACTTCAATTATACAAGGTGTTAATTTTTTCCCATGCACTCATAACTCTACTCTGTTGCCTTAACAGCTAGAAAAAAGGATTACCCTTTTTTTCTGTAAGCCTGTAAGCCTGACCAAATGGTCAATGATCAGAAAATCCACAAGAAAAATGTATTATGAAATTAATTAGTCAAAATTTTATTACTTTGCGGTTAATTAACTAAGAGACAGCTCCTTGTATTTCATTACTTTATGTATGTACCTGTAAATCCTCCCCTAATCACTGGTGCTCTGCTTTTCAATTAGTTTTGGTCTGTTTTGTGGTTCCTGATCTCTGTCATTTTAACACACCAGTATAATGATGTAGCACAGCATAAACTGCCTGACATATTAGATTAATTGAATGTATGCATATGGACTGTTTAATGTATTTGCAGTAGGCTGGGTTCTTGGGTTTGCTGTTTGTATAGATCACTATGCATACCAAGTGTATTTATATTGAATTCCCCGTGGGCAAGGCAACAGTGAACTGCTACAGCACAAAAATTGCTCCAAGCCACAAGGCCATTCCTGGAGGTGTCTTATTCCCCCTGAATAGTTTTGGTAGGTTTCATATTCCTGCCTCATAAAATTTTCTCTTTAACCCCAGTCTCTGAACACATACTTGCACATTTTGCAGAGTGGCATTATTATTTGTAGTGAGGGTTTTACTCTCAATAATCCAAAAAAATGTCCATTGTGCATTAACATGTTTACTTACACAGTATTGTAAAACAGTCAGAATTGTAAAAACAGGCTAAATACATACCCACAAAAGAGATTACTCTGTATCATCTCCACATTTACTGTGACGAGTTTTGTTAGCAGTATTACTAGTTGAATGTATATGTGTGCGCCAAGAGTAAAAGCATTTTAAAGCACTTTGAAAAGGACTGGTAAGTCATTCTTTCACATTTAAAAAAGTACCTAACATAATACAAATGAAAGTCAATTCAATTTTATTTTCATTTAAATAATGTATATTTATATTCCATTTCCAATATGATTTGGATTTGGGGGGAGTTATTTCTGTGTTGGCTATTAAAAGTCATTGAGCTTTGAAAGGGTAATTAGTTCAGATCAGTAGCAAATGTAGGTTCGGTATCAGTACTTCATTATTCATTGAGAGAAACTAGAGCATGGCACACTTTGTGTCAATTTTTAAATGTTTTTCTCCCTGCAGTGTTTCTTCAAAGGGCAAAGTAATGAATCATAAACTAACAAACATCAGGTTGACCGAGGTTTTTTTCTCTTCTTCTCTGTTTCTCTCCTTTTCTCCTGCATGTCAAATTCAGATTGGTTCTCTCCTCTGTTTCGGACTACTTTGCAGCAATGTTCACTAATGATGTAAGGGAAGCAAGACAGGAAGAAATCAAGATGGAAGGTGTGGAGCCAAAGGCATTGTGGGCTCTGGTTCAATATGCATATACAGGTAATTGAAGTGAAAATGGGAATTTTATCTTATTACTTGTTCTTATGTGAGCATTGTATTCCATTACCAGATTTCAAATGCTCTTTACAAATTATTCACATTAATTAAATTCTTATAAATAAATTAAAATATATCATAGAATATCCTGAGTTGGAAGCAACCTACAAGGATTCTCAAAGTCTAACTCCTGACCTTGCTCAGAACACCCCAACAATCACACCATGTGTCCCAGAGTGTTTTCCAAGTGCTTCTTGAACTCTGTCAGGCTTGGTGCTGTGGCCGCTTCCCTGGGGATTCTGTTCCAGTGCCCAGCCAGCCTCTTGGGGTAGAATCTTTTCCTAATCTCTGACTCTCAGGCCATTCCCTGGGGTCCTGTCACCAGTCAGCAGAGAGGAGAGATCAGTGGCTGCCCCTCCCCTTCCCTGGTGAGAAAGCTGTAGACAGCAATTAGGTCTCATTGCTGTTACCTGAGACAACCTGATAGGATAAAGTTTCTCTGGTAACACTATATTCAGTTAGTTAACAAATTTTGTGAGTCTATTGATGTATCATGACTGACAAAAAGTGGAATCTCATTAGGATTCCCTTTCCTTACATCATTATAGATACTAACTTTGAAAACTATTAGTTATCTAATGCTGAGGGTGATGTTTACTAAGCCTTCTAGTCTGTCACAATCTGTTAGTAATTCTATTGCCTTGGGGCTTTAGGGAATTTGTAAGATTATAAGAGCAAATTAATGTGATTTTCTTTTTGATGTTGCTAGGTCGCCTTGAATTAAAAGAAGATAACATTGAGTGCCTGTTGTCTACAGCTTGCCTTCTTCAGCTCTCTCAGGTTGTAGAAGCATGCTGCAAATTCCTAATGAAACAGCTTCACCCATCCAATTGCCTTGGAATTCGATCTTTTGCTGATGCACAAGGTTGCACTGACTTGCACAAGGTGGCTCACAATTACACTATGGTATGTTGTTACATTAAGTATCATCTGCTTTATTTAGTAAGGAAAATACAGAATGTTTTCCTAAATATAGTATTAATGTTTTTCCCCCAGAAAGCCTTCATCATTTTCAAACAAGGATGCTCATATGTTCCCATGATGAAAAATGACAAAATAACTACAAAGTTGCTGGTTTACAGTTGGAAGGAAATACACAAGCGTTAATGGTTCCCTGTAACAGAAATGGGATTATGCATTTAATAAAATATTTCAAAAGCTTGTTCTTCTTTCTGACAGTCAAAAACTACAGACTTCACAGTGGGCAAGCTGCCATCACCTATTCCAAAATTACACATTACTAAATGGAAGTGTAGAGTTCCTTTTTTCTAATGAACTGGAATAATCGGATTCTGAGTTATACTTGGGGTATGAATGTGTGCATTCAGCAATATTGATTCTGCATTATCCTTAATAACTTAGCAATGGGATGTCAGGCATCAAAGAATTTAATCTTAGGTGAGGTAATGTGTGACTAAGTGCAAATTTGCCAATTATATTTTTGAGTTAACTTATAGAAATTCAGACCAACCAACTTGGGTAAACTTCATCTGCTTAACAGTCATCCTTTTATTTTAATACAAAATGTTCTTCTTTTTCTTCTCACAAGTGAATTTTACTAAAGTCATCAGAAGAAGGCAGGAGGACTATCTCTGATGCAAGGCAGTTCATCTGCTCTTTGCAGTTTTGTGAGGCATTTTGCTCACTTGTTGAAATTTTGCCCAAGTAAGCTCTTGGGATCTGAACGAGGGCATGTAGATACTACGTAACAGATGTGGGAATGAAGATAGTACTTAATTTGCTTGTGTGTCATGGCATTACCTTGCCATTAAGATATTGGCTTAGATCCAAGAGTTGTAATTTATGTCTTGTAATTAGTATTAGAAACCCATGGTCCTTCCTCTTGCTGCCTTACGTTTTGCCGGTTTAAAACCATTTTTCTTTAAAATTACTTCTTCTTGGCTTAAGTTAATTTAGTTTAGTATTAGTAGCAGTTTAAGACAGGGGTTTTTTTAATATACAAGACAAAGTTTTTCTGCGATGAATAGATCTCTCACATTTAATATCATGGACACATAGATTTACTGAGGCAGATCAATAAATAATGTGCAGATTGTAACTTACATGTTTCTATTTTTAGTCTTCATTATTGCACAAACAAAAATAAGGAGACTGCAGTTAGGTAGAATGTGCAATGAAACAGTAAATGGGGCTTATGCCTTTGAGGAGTATTAGAATTTATATTGAGTGAGACCAGTGAAAGAAAAAATACGTGAAAAGAGAAACTCCCTCCTCTGACCTACTTGTTCTTTTTCAGAATAAGCATGTATTTTGGTCTGGGCTATTGTCATGTCCTTTATAAGTGAACTGCCAAGATCAGAATAGTAAGGATTATTCAACTAATGCATCCTTAAAAGGGAATGTTGGCATTCCAGTCTTAGTATTCTGAGTGGCAATTCATGACTTAGGGCAAATAGGGGCTGTGAACTTTCTAAAAGCCATGCTTTTGCAGCACCTATCTTTCTTTTGTTCAGACCAGAGGAAAACAGTTCTGTGCCTTTTGGCTGTTGTTTACTTCAGTGGCAAAATTGTTGCTTTTAAGGCTTTGATGTGAATGAAATTCTAATTAGGTGGATTTTAAAAAGCCATTTTCAAAACTAATTAGTTGTGCTACATGGATTTTTCCCAAGGCCTCTTTTAATGTTTTTTAGTTCCAACAGAGACATTAAATTGAATTTTAGTAATAATGAGTAATAGAGAAGCAGCTTCTTTATTTTGAAATTAATGTTGCTATGGAAATGGCATAGAAATGTATAGTCCAATTGAATCTTCAATTAAAATTAATCCCCAAGTCATTTCATTGGTTTAAAAGCTGTTTGAAAAAAGAAAATGTTCAACACTAGTAAGTGCTAGGTACTTGATGCTCTTTCCATTAAGAAGTATTAGTGTAAGGGTTAAGTACACCAGTAGTAGCTGGCAAAATTCTCTTTGTTCTAACAGGGAATTATTTTTATGCTGCACTGGGCTGCATAGAAGAGTGTGGGATTATACTGAGTATAGTTTATAGTTCTGGTTCTTTTAAAATACTTGACGGTAGTGAATAGTATAAAAGATTTAAATTTTAATTTGCACGTTATTTTCTATGCGTTTCTCTTTGACAGAAAAAAAACCCTGATTGCCATTTAATATTTTTACAAGTAAAACAACATCTCTGTTTTAAAAGTTTTTATGACACACATAGTAAGTTTATAATCATCTTGCCTGCTTCATTAAAATACCTTTTTACATGAAGATTTGAAATTCAGGTGAAATGAACATTTGTTTAAACTGGAGGATGAATCAATGAGTTATCCCATTAGGTCTGCCTCTATTAATAGGGTTCTTCTGTCTGAGTAAAGTACATTAGTCACTGGAAAGCATCAGCAATTAAAAAAAAAATAATAAGGATTTGAATGCTGCATTTCTTCATATTACAGATGTATATTATGCTGGAATGACTGAAGTGATGCATTACTTTATTGCTTACTGTGTTGACACTTGATAAGTTGTTTTGACAGAGGGGAACAGTTTATCAAAACTGGTCGATTACTGATGTTAAAAACTTGAGCTTAAAAAATCCTCAAGATACATGAAGTGAAACATGAACTGAAGTGATTAGTAGTGGATTTAATGCTGTATGAAGAGCAACTCTTGATTTTTACACATCACAGTTCTAAAATACAGTTGATAGAATCATGAAATGTATCTGAGTAAAGATATCTTTTGAACAAAGGTTATCCTGTTTTGCTGTGGTTCATATATAGTATTTGGGGCATGCAATTATAAATTTAGGAATTTTATTAGACTGGCCAGTATTTTGTCTGTTTGCTTTAACGAATTTGTAAAGGCATTTTTTGCACAAAATGCCTTCCGTGCCTTTTTTTTTTTTTTTGCCGTCTTCAAAGTCAGAACACCCCTTTTTGGCATCTTGTTTGTTTGGAACAGTTGAAAGTGTACCTTGAATGAAAACCACAAAAGTTCTTTTTCCACAAAAAAAGTAAACAAAAGGGAAGTTAATACTTTGAGATGAGGAAAAGCCAGCCTGTGTTACTTCCAGAGTGTGAAATACCTGTGGTGACTCATGAGGTGTTTTTAGGTAAGTATCAGGAGCTTCTTCAGTAGCAAGATTTCAACTTTCTGATTTACAACTAAAAAGAAGCAGCAGACATTTGAAAGTTTGTGATAGTGCCCGAGTTAGTCCCTGTGTAATCATTGTTGCTCAGCTATGCCTGCTAAAAGCAGAGTGAAAAGTCATTTTGATTTTCATCAGCAGTCTTCAGAAAGTACATGAGCAGTGTTTTTGAATATTGCAAGATTCAGATAAAGTTAGTTTTGGAATTTGTGTGATTTCTGAGCAAACCAATGGATATATAAAAAGAAAAACTTAAAAGACCAGAGTAATAGATTTGGTCCAAGCACAGAAACTCGGTAGTTTTGCAGAAGAAAATGTGTGGCACACTTAGACTTGCTTTCTCCTGTAAGGCAGTAGTTGGGTAACAGAAAATCATGGAGTTTTGATTTGAAAGAAAGAATTAAAGAGGAATAATTTGTCTTTTTTTCTTGCAACAGCCAGGACAGCTTTTTCTTTTGTTAGTGGGGAGCATGAAGAGAGGAGAAATTTAAATGCTTTTTGTCCATAAAGGGCCAGAACCAAAGATTGTCATAGTGCCTAAAAGAAGGATTTTACATTCTTGCACCTGAAATTGCCGTCCAAAATATCCTACTCAGTAATCAACTGACTTGGAAAATACTCAGTAATCAACTGACTTGGAAAATACTCATTCACCTTCTTTTCACCTGTGAAAACCCAAGATATTTTTGTCTTTCAAGTTCGCTCAGTCCTGCCTAGCACAATAGATCAGTACTGCCTTGTCTAGACTGAACAGGTTTCTTCATGCTGCTCAGTCTGTTTTGGAATCCAGAAACAGTGCAGTGAGGAGTCAAGCTACAATAGCTGTACTCTAAACAAACCCTGCACACAGTGCGAGTATTAGGTTGGTTGATTGTTTAACACATCAGCCAAATCCGAGTAAAAGTAAAGTAGGTGGTATCTGACAGCTGTTTGACTGTTAATAGTTTACCAGGAAGTCAGCTCAGTTTTTAGTGAATTCATACTTATTTGACCAGTGGACTAAAGCAGTTAGCAGACAAAATTACATTTCCTGTTTGCTCTCATTCCAGTCCTGTCAGTCAAACATCTCTTGCTTTTTGGTTGCTCAAGTTCAAAGTTTAAGCAGAGACCTGTGGTTAGACCTGCCTGTTGGGCACCTCAGTCCCTCTCAACCTGCAGGTGTCTGACGCTCTCCAAGGTTTCCATCCTTCTGACACAGTGTGCAGGGAGACTAACCGCCTCACTGCATCCCACTGTAGGCATTAAGTATCATTTAGAAATACACATCATAACATTTTTTGTGTGCTCCTAATATTTTTTTACTCTGTACCAAGTCCAAGGCAGATCTGTGGTTAAGAGTATCAATATTACTCTCTCTGCAGTTGCCAAAGAATGAATTTGAGGTTATGATGTGAATGAGCAGTACCCAGCATTGAGCATGAGGACTGCATGTCCCTGTCTTGGTTAATACATAAGCCTCAGGCTACTTACTTGATAAAGTTTCCAAGCCCTTTGAGGAGGTAATTTTGGGGTTGGGAAATTCTGTTTACTTTCAGGACCAGAAAGCAAGGGATTGAAACTGCAGACCATTTGTTCTCTGAAATATCCTGTTCTTCCACAGAGAGTTCCCATAAGAAGAAGGAAAGAAAAGGCTAATGAGGAGGTTAAGAATGCTAGGAGATACACTGGCTCCTTCTTTTTGTCTTCAGAATCTCTGTCTGTAAAGGAAGAGGAATTTTCAGATTCTGATTATAAAAAAACCCAGACATAGGACAAAGAGTGCCTGTATTCCCAGTGGAATGCTTTGATACTCTGCTCAAAAGGAGTCTCTGCTTTAAAAATAGAATGGGAGCAAGAGGAAATTCAGCTTGTTCCCATCAGAAAGCAATGGTCTGCAAGCAACAAGAAGGAAAATCAGGCTTTTTACACATAACAGCTGTTGAAGTGATGAAACCCAGTTAGAAAAAAGCTTTCCAAAGAGGATCTCTGATTGACTTATGCAAGATCAGCTTGGTGTTGCCTTCAGAGACAAAAGAACTTTTCATGCAAGTGCTGTCCCCTTCCTCTTCCTGTGATCTGGATAGACAATCTGGAAAGTTTAAGGTAGTAAGTGTTGGCGTTTCTCTTTGTCAGAGTTCACTGAATGTTCATTCAGCAAAACTGAAAGCACAGCTCCAACCTGGCATACTCTCTAGGAAAAAGAACCAACGAAAAAGCAGCCAGTGGAAAAAATAAACTCAGTGGAAGATGAATTCCTGTGAACTGTATGTTGAAACTGTGGAAATAATTTTGATCACTTCTCAGATTCAATTTTACTGCCAGGCATTTAATATCATAGTGAAATAAATAACAATGCATGTGTAGTGCCTCTGAATATTGGTACAGTCCTTTCGCTGTTTTTAATTAATACATTTGTTAATTTTTAACTTTTATTTTGTAATACAAATAGTTAAATGAATTAAGGAGGAAAAGACACCTCTATCTCCATTCTAATCTACTATAGCTTTCACTTGGAAGTACTTTTTTTTGTAGACAATTGGATCTTTGTTGTAGGAAAGCTTTTCAGATATTAAATATTTTCAGTTATTAAATGTAGAAGTTTTCTTTCCAAATTCTATCTACAAGTAGAATTAAGTACACTGATAACATTTTCAGTTATTTTCCCTATTTCCAGAATTACCCATGGAGTGGAGTAACTTTGATCTTTCCCCTTACATATCTTTTAGCCATCTTATATACATCTGGCTTTCATGTAAGATGGACTGTTTGCACCTAATTAGTTTTTTCCTCTTAGCTCAGTTTTTTTTTATTAGCCAGTATCTTTGGAGTACTGAGCTATAGCTTTAAAAACGGTAGACCAAGCAATAAAAAAGAAGTATTAACTTTTTTGCTTTGTTGTCGTGATGCCCAATTGCATATACAATGCAAACTGTACTTTCATTTTTGTTGCCATTTTAAATACTAAATTCAGACCTGTTTTGCAGTGCACTTCTTGCTTCTTCTTGTGAGTTTCTCCCCTTTTTTGACCTAAAAATCCTACCTTTTTCCAACATGGGCTTCTAATCTACAGGTTTTTTATTAGCATGCAATTCTTTCTTTTTAAATCATTAAATAAGACACTAAGTAAGGGTAATTTTCATATTAGGTCCAGTTAGACTTCTGTGTTTATGGATCTAACACATTTTGTTCTCCAGGTGTTTTAGAAGTGCGTGTGTGGCAGATGAAAACCAGCATATCATTAGTTGGCTATCTAGCAATCCCCAGTGCGGTTAATAAATCTATTGTAACATTGTTATCATCATGAAGTTACTTTCAGTATTGACTGTGAATTTAGGTGGAGTTTGAGCTACCAAAATACAAGAATATATTGTATTTCACTTTTCTGCTTTTTGCATTGCTTTGCTTTGCTGCCTTGTGAAGGTATATGAGGAGAGAGGATAAACATAACATCACCCTTTTCTGTTACATTCAGGTTTTTCACTGTAAGTTCATGGTGGTGATTGTGTTTCTACATCTGCTATTTCAGCCTAAACTGATCAAAATCCTTACAGAATATGCTGCAAGTCCTCATATTATGAAGTAATCAGGTATCAGTGTAGGACGTGTTACATGTTATGAATTTCTTATTTTAAAGTAAGGATTGGTTGCTGAAAATGACAGGATGAAAGTGAGAAGATTGAATTCTATCAGAATAAATATTGTCAGTGTAGCAAGGCATGTGTAATATTGTGCACTCTTTGTATGTTTTGCTCCCCAATCAAATCAGATCAATTGTATAAAATCAATGAAATAGCAAAATAAACTTAAAATAATCCCTTTTAAATCAACAATAAAATTGTTAGTGTTGTTTATTTCTTCTGAAAACTTACTGCCACATTTTCAGCTTGCAGTAATGGAAACAGTTACATGTGCCTAGTTGTTGTTGTGTGTTGTGCTCTTTGTTTGACAACAGGAATAAACTGCATCTTTTTAACTGTACTTCAGAAAGTATTTCTGCACTTTGCAGTGCCAAGATAGTGGCAATGACCCACACACAACCTGTGACTCATTTCTGTCTGTACACTTCCCTCGATTGTTTCAGCACACCTATCTGTGAGACTGAATGACTGAGTTGGGGAAATGATCAGGGGTGAAAATAATTCAGTAATTTAACTTTGGTTTTGGTCTTCCTCCTGAGTCAGCAGTGGGACGACTGAAAGATGGCATGACGGGAGGGAAAAGAGGGAGAGGATACAGCAGGTGTTCCATAAAATGTCTTCAAATTATGATGTTGCCTCTATTAAAATACTTTTCTTTTTCAGGAAAACTTCATGGAAGTAATTAGAAATCAGGAATTTCTGTTATTGCCAGCCACTGAAATTGCTAAGCTTTTAGCAAGTGATGACATGAATATTCCTAATGAAGAAACTATACTGAATGCACTACTTACGTGGGTTCGACATGATTTGGAACAGAGAAGGAAAGATCTCAGTAAACTCCTGGCTTACATTAGACTGCCTCTACTTGCTCCACAAGTAAATTGTTCAGTTCCTCTGTAGTTTATACACTGGTTACAGTGGGCATAATGTCTACAGCATAAATATATTGATAGTGACAAATCAGAAAAATTATAGTAATCTGGATTCTTAGAGCCACATGTAAGAACTTAGCATGTTGTATAGGCAGGATAGTTTGTATCTGTGAATTGCAGTATATTCTGATCCTTGAACATAAGAAGTGGGGAGCTTCTAGAAAAAGTTGTTTTTCTTGCCCATAAAAATGCTTATCAAGGATATCTTAGTCACTAGAAGCTGTGTCCTTTAAAAATTTCTTCTGTACGGAACTTCCAGTTCATTTCGCTAATTATATTTCCTTCACATAGAAATAGTTGATGCTATTCAAATGCAATTTGAATTAATTCTTTGAGTGATTGTCCTTCTATTAATGCTTGATAGGTCATCATTGGGTACTTCTTGTTCTTTCCAGTCAATATTTTTCTCCTTCTTGGACACTAACAGAAATTGTTGAGGAGCTTTGGGATTCAGTTTGTTTAAATAGTTGTGAATTACAAAGTTTTCCTAGCCCCTTAGGAATGACTACTCTCGTTAGTCTTGTACTGATTCCCTCAAAGGAAGGGAGGCCCTGCAGAGAGACCTCAACAGATTAGAGGACTGGGAAATCACCAACTGTACAAAGTTTAACAAGGAAGAGCCAGACTCTGCAAATGGCATAGAGCAACCCTGGATGTACGGACAGACTGGGGAATGAAATGCTGGAAAGCAGTGATGTGCAAACGGACCTGGGTGCCCTGGTCCATGGCACATTGAACATGGGTCAGCAGTGCCCTGGCAGCCAGGAGGGACAACCCCGTCCTGGGGTGCATCAGGCACAGCATGGCCAGCCAGGCAAGGGAGGGGATTGTCCTGCTCTGCTCTGAGCTGGTACAGCCTCACCTTGAGTCATGTGTGCAGTTTTGGGCCCCAGGATATAAGAAGAATCTAAAGCTGTTAGAAAGTGTCCAAAGGAGGGCAACAAAGATGGTGAAGGGCCTTGAGGGGAAGCCCTCAAGTATGAGGAGTGGCTGAGGGCACTGTGTCTGTTCAGCCTGCAGAGGAGGACACTGAGGGGACACCTCATGGCAGATACAACTCCCTTCTGAGGGAAAGAGGAGGAGGGGCAGACACTGATCTCTTTGTGGTGCCCAGAGACAGGACCTGAGGGAATGGCATGAAGTTGTATCCATGCAAATTTAGCTTGGATATTAGGAAAAGGTTCTTCACCCAGAGGGTGGCTGGGCACTGGAACGGGGTCCCTGGGGAAGTGGTCACAGCACCAAGCCTGACAGAGTTCCAGAAGCATTTGGACAATGCTCTCAGGCTCATGGGGTGACCCTTGGGGATGTCCTGTGGGGTGCTGGGAGATGGAGTCGATGATCCTTGTGGGTCTCTTCCAACTCCACTTATTTTGAGATTCTGTGATTCACTAACTGATAGCAAGATTGTAAGCTAGGTTTGATCTTCTTTTTTTTCCCCTTTCTTCTCTTTCCTTGCTGGACCTTCTTCAGTAATATTTAATATTTACTATATAGTCAAAGGATTTTGCTTTATGATTTTCCGTTTGTTTAGTGAGAATTCGCTCTTAAATGAAGAAAACAGGATTTTTATGGAACCTGAATAATAAGTAAAATTCATTAACACAAGAAAAATAGGGTTCAATTAATTCATAGTGAGAGATCACATGCACTACATTCTGTGTATTACTCCTAATCTAATGTCCTCTTGCTGGATAGTAAGATTCTCTATCAAGCATTTTAGTATTTATTTCCTTACTGATTATTATATATTCAAAAGCAGGATTTTCTCAGTTGTGGCCTTGACTTTGTTACTCACTTTTTCTAGAAAGATAATTCAGTGTAAAGCAATTGACAAGGAAGAAAGAATTCTTTTGTTGAACACTTAATTAATTGATAACTAAGTAACCCCTGCTGTATTCCTTTTACTAACTGGCTTAATTGAAACATCTTCAGAAACTGAAAGTACAGAATTTATCCCAGAAATATGTACTGAAATCAAATTATGTCCAGTCAGTAAGTGATTAGGAAAATAGCAAGATGAAATACAAAAGCAAAGTTATATTTTACTTATTTTATCTTGTATTTTTCATCTCATCTCCAAACGTATACTTATATTTCTAAAGCAAGATTTTTCTGTTACCTTTTTATTTATTACTTTCTTTAACAAATTAAAGTGTTGGAGCTTTGATTTTAATATGGAAACATTTAATAGATGAGTAAACTTATTGAAGTGCCCAAAACAGTCTTAATGTTTTCAGAATCATGTTTTTCTTCATGATCATGTGGCATTAGGCAATCTGACAGCAAATATAAAATAAACAAAAGCTTTTTAGTTTTATGGTTGATGAGTTAAAGGTATTTGAAAGAAATCAAATTAGAAAATTGCTGAAACCAAACCCATTGCAAGCAGAGATGCAGATACACTTAAAAAGAATCTTCAGGAAATATTGTGAAACTGGAAGCAAAAAAATTGTAAGTAATTGTTAGTTTTATTGGCTGGGTTTATTCATCTCTTTGTAGACAGCATTCTAACATCTCTCTGGTTTTAAAGCAAGCAGTGTCCTAAATATTTGTACATTTCTTTTTCCTGAAGGTGAATATTTGTCAGCCTCTTAAGCTGTAAGGTGACAAATATTACATCTGATAAATAGTCAAAAAGATGATTTAGCAATATCTGAATTACAAGATGGCTCAGATTCCTTTTAGACAGAAATTCTTAGTACTGGAGTGTCTGCACTACCATTCTTCCTTATGAGATTTGCAGTTACTATGATTTCATGCTAACGTGTCATTTGTAAATGTTGTTAGAAATTTTTTTAGAAAGAAATGCTATTAGTACAAGGACCTATGTAAATAATAAAACTTGGAAAAAAATTACTTTTAGTAAGCCCATTTTAAGTTCTTTGTGTGAGGAATAATTATAGCAATTTTAGTTTCAAGAGCTGGCAGACTAGATTGCATTTCTTTTTAAATGAAATAAAGTTGCTTTCAGAGACTGTGACTCTGTGCTGTGAGAAATTCTTTATAGGCTGAGTGGGTTAGAAACTGTAGAAAATGTAGGTTGCATCTTGTTGTTGCAGAACTCATATTCACACATAGTGTTGCTTTAAATATTATATGCTGCTTGTCCATCAGAAAAATATATTGAAATTCTGGATTGGTCATGTTGTGTGCAAGCCTTAATTTTCATGCATGCAGCTCTGATTTAGGACAATAGGAATTAATTGATTTGTACACATTTTTAAACTGCGTGCAATTCTATAGTGTTCCACACTGGCAGTTAAAAGACAGCTTTTAGTTTATTATTTTATAATCACAAAGTGTCCCTGTGGAGTGATACAAGTGGTCCTTTGGGTCAAAAGAAGAAACAATAGAAAGTATGAAAGTAAAGAATGAGATAAAAGTTCCCTCTACTAATTTACATCAGAACACTTCATTTGCTATTTTACATAGCGAGCCACTTAGAGAAATGGTGCAGAAGTCTTAGTTTTCTGAAAATCACTGATTAAGGGCTTTGAAAGGGTTTTTTATTCTCTCCGTGGTGGTTAGTTATGTTTTCTGTCATATTTTGTGTTATGTTGCCTGATACTGAAGTGTTCAGGTTTAGCCATCTGCAGTTACCTGTATCTCTTCTGGAACCATGGTTATCATATTTGCCTCTTTAAGCCAGGGGTATTCACACCATATTGTGCACATCGATATCACAGCAAGACCCTTTAGTACTTCTGATGACTGATGTTACAGCAGGTTTGTACCTGTTAGTGGTTGGCTGTACCTGTTAGTGGTGGCTCAATAATGACATCTCATTCTGGTTTGTGGACCTGCATGTCTAATACTCACAAAGTGTTAGGATTTGGGCTTTTCAGAGGCATCTGCCTTTTTTTTCCCTCTCTCTTTTCCTGACAAATGTCCAAATCCCAGTGGGGCACCTAATTTCTTTTTTCTCTGTTATTCATGCCATGTTGTGCAGCTCAGAAAAATGCCAGACTTGTAATAATTAGAATGTGACTCTCAACCTAATATTTTTTTTTCCTGCAGTTTGATAAATATGGAGTACAAACCACTCCAGAATCTTTGAATTTAAAAACTTCTGTTGGTAGTCTTAAGTTGAATTTTATTTAATTCATATTTAAGATTTAAAAGTTGCCAAATTTGCTTGTAAGCTTGATATGAAAATTTTAACAAAGACTCTTATTAAGTGATACACTTTGATCTTGGTCACTGTCAGGGTGAGGAACAGAATATACATGAAAATATTCAGCATATACTGAAAAGGCTTTTATAGACCTGTGCACTGGGTGGATTTGGGAATAAAAGCATACGGTTGAAGTGACTTACATATCCAGAACCTGTTTCCATTTTCTTGAACATTCCTGCACAGCACTGGAACTCAAGGAGATTATGTTTCCTTCCTTTGGACCTTTAGGCTTAAGACCAGATGACCTTCCTCTTTAAATATTTATTTATTTATTTGATGGTTTTGCTCAAAATGTGAATGTTCTGTTTATTAGAGGTTATTAGACTTCTAATATAATTATTATTCTAATAATTCTAATCTTCTAATAGAATTATTATTAGACTTTTTATATGACCATTTTGAAAATACAGAGATTTTAAATCAAGCAATGGAAATGTTTGTATAAAATATTATCTTGGTAATCATGGTTTTATTCTTCATGTGGTTTATAGCAATACAGCTTGTTTGATTTTCTTTCTTTTTCACAGTTTCTGGCAGATATGGAGAACAACGCACTCTTTAGGGATGACATTGAATGTCAAAAACTCATTATGGAAGCAATGAAGTACCATCTGTTGCCAGAGAGACGACCTATGTTGCAAAGCCCTCGCACCAAACCTAGAAAATCTACAGTGGGCGTTTTGTTTGCAGTTGGAGGAATGGATGCAACAAAAGGTATTGGCTTATGTAATGTTTAGCTGATGAGCTGTTTTGGTTCTTTTTAAAAGAAATGTTGGATAGATTTTTTTACAACCTGTTAAACCTAAAATTCAAGGAGTTGGCAGTGCAGAACATGAAACATCTGAAGTGTATACTGTTTATTAGGTTAAAAAGGCCTATATATCTTTGAGAATACTGTAAATATTCTGGAATCTAGAGTTCTGATTTGAAATTACCATAGGAATAGCTGATTTCTGAGAAGTGTTTAATTGAGTACAAATAAATCTTTATTTACTTGAGGGGGCAGTACTTTGGAAAAGGAATAAAAGGACTGAAAGGCCACAAAAGTGACCTGCACATGCTTTAAAAAAAAAAGCTAAAACAATAAAAATATTTTGACTAATCATTAAATAGTTCTGTCACAACTATTTGGATTATTTTTTTCATAGAAAATTCCAACCTTTTTAATGGTAATTAAAAGGAATCTGGTAAGTTAGGAAAGTTATGGCAGAGAAAGTGTTTTCTTTAATCTGTTGTTTTAAAGCTGTTTCTCATGTAGTTCATGGCACATACCATCAGCTTTTTTATCTAATATTACAAAACAGTTGATTTCAATACATTATTGCATTCCACATAGTTGGTTTATATTCCTAATATTTCTATTTCTAAAGGCTTGATTCTGCAAAACAAAAGCGCCAAGAAAGTTGTCCTTGTTAATGGCACAGGTAATTGCTGAGAAAGTCAAAAAAGACTGATTGTCTATACAGACTCAAGAATATGCTGCATGATATCATGGTTCTTGTGGGATCAGCATATTGCTAAAATAAAAACTATCCTAATACTTCAGAACTTTTTTTTTCTCGGTATATAACTTGCATATATTGTCATTCAGGAGCTACAAGCATTGAAAAATATGAACTTCGTACCAACACATGGACTCCAGTTGCAAACATGAATGGACGAAGATTACAGTTTGGAGTTGCAGTCTTAGATGATAAATTGTTTGTTGTTGGTGGTAGAGATGGACTGAAAACATTGAATACTGTGGAGTGCTACAACCCTAGATCAAAAACTTGGAGTGTAATGCCACCAATGTCCACTCATCGTCACGGTCTTGGTATGTACAGTTCTGTAAAGGCTGATTGCATATTTTTTAAAGGTTACCTGTTTTAGGATTGGTCAAAAAAAATCCAGAAATAAAGTTTAGGAGGGTGGAAATTTTCTTTTAATGCCAACTGCTTATTCAATTTCCTTTCTCCTTCAGATTATACTGAAGATTGTATTTGGTAGGATCAGCTATCAAAAGGAATTTTTTTGTTTTTTTCAGTTTTGTGGTGCACACTGGACTGTCACTAAGAAATTCTGATCTTTATTCCTCTTATCCAGACACAATTGTTTTTCATATCTGTATTGCAGGAGTAGCTGTATTGGAAGGTCCCATGTATGCTGTAGGAGGACATGATGGCTGGAGCTACCTGAATACAGTAGAAAGATGGGATCCACAGGCTCGTCAGTGGAACTTCGTAGCTAGTATGTCAACTCCCAGGAGCACCGTTGGTGTAGCAATATTAAATGGAAAGTATGTGAAGGAATTTCTGTTTTCAAATTTAAAATCCCATTATTTCAATGTAATATAAGGAACATCCTAAATGACTACTAGTAATTTCTCTTGATAGATAACAATTAGTAGCAATAAGAGCCAAGTTTCTTCATTCACAGAAAAGATACCCTGGTGGGTCAAGCAGGCCTCTCCACAGCACTACAGCTGCATGTCAAGTGTTCTAGCACCCTCGTCATCCTGGTGACCATCAGCTGGGCTTGCTCCAGTATGGCAAGATCTTTCTTATACCAAGAACCTGCTGCATTAGAGTATGAAATTTGTCAGAAAATAATCCCCCTTGCATTCCAGCTGGTTCCCAGAGATCAGAGGGGCTGGGTGCAGCTGGGACTAATTTCTGTTTATAACCAGTTCAGTGCTGTAAGTCTGGTTGGGTTCAATACTTTCATAATCACAGATCCACAAACAGTGTGGTTTTTTTGAAGCTACAGAAATGCAGATTTGGAGCTGGTGCTGATGAATGCACTTTTATTGCATCAGCACTAAATATACTAAGACTAACCAGTTATCAACCAAGCAAAGTCAGCAACTCAAGCTAAACTAACAAATTCAGTCTCTCGCTTCACCCTTAATTAAGCTTAGTTTCACCTGGGTTGGAGATGCAATTCTTACTAAAGAAGTGCCCCTGCTTTGGGAGTGGAGAGAGGAGTAAGCCATGTTTTGTCAGGGTGACTACAGGAATACCACGGCAGACAAATGCTATTGATTTACTGAGTAGTAGTGTGGTTGTGACAGAATATTTACACTCTATTGTCCACAAATTTTCACTTACTCACTGCTTATGTGCTATCTGATGCATCTCCCTTGAGCTGCTTGAATGCTGTCAGATAAAAAACAGTTTTCACACTTTTTTTATTTTGGAGGCCTAGGCACTGATAAATTAGTACTGCTGAAAGGCACCCACAAAGGGTTCTGTATGATCTGGAATAAGTCCAAGAATGAGTGGAAATGCTCACTGCCTACAGGAAGGAGGGATGAACTTGAACAACCAGCAAGCAGAGTGCCTTGGCTGCCTCGGAACTGCAGTCTCAGATATCTAAGTTAGGTCTTAAGTTTGCCACATATTCAGCAGAGGGTCCTAGATGTGATGAGAAGCACCAGAATTAGAGCCTTACCTTTCCCTATTATTATAGAATATTGCCTTGACTCTTAATGGAGGCAGCAACCAAAGATCACTACAGCTGACAATTTTAAAATGCATGCAGCACTTCAGATGCAGGAGCAGTAACTTCTGCACTTTCCTGTAATGTCTGTCTGTAACTTGGTAAGTTTCAGTGACTGGATCAAAACCTCCATATAGAGAAATCAATATGTCTTTCTCTGTGTCCAGAATGCAAAATCACGCATAAGTGATCAAAACTTTCTCATGTTTTGAGGGAAGGTAAAGTTGGGAGCTTCATAAATATCATGTTGCATAAAGGATTGATTTTAGTCATGGACTTTATGGAAATATAGCACAATTTTACAGAAACCTTCAGGAAGGTTACTGAACCTTAAACAAGCTGTGTTATTAAACAAAGAAAGTTCTGTGCAATTTTTTTTAAGGCATATTTAAATTGTTACTGAGAAGGACTAGATCAACCATATTTACAAGATGTTTGTATTTAAGTTCCTTGGTCAGTATACTTAAAAATCCAAACACTATTGTTACCCGAAGTGAGGGCATTTTGAATAGTGCTTCATGGTAACCATTGTAAATTGTTCACGCTATCATTATCTACAGTATGTAATGTTTCTTTGATTATTTAACCATTCTTAGGCTCTGAAATTACTTGAGGTGATCTTTCACTGGATTTTACTTCTGATGCATTGCTTCCTTTTTAGAATGGCTTCTGGGTTCCTGCTTTTCCAAATAATAGTGCTGGGCATGTCTGCTGCTATGCCTAGATTGCTCATAAATTCTGTTCATAAGCTTTTTATGAAGTTTGATTATTTGATTAGTTTTAAAGGTTTATCAGTGATTGAGTCTTCCTAAACCCAATTTTTTTAAATTCATTTCAGTCAGCCCATGCAAATAATTGAAATCCTTTGTACTAAATGCTACAAACTGTTTCCTTAGGATTAAGCAAATTGGGCCACCTAGTGGGTGTGAGGGATTTAAGGTAGTGCTATCAGTCATGAACTAAAACCCAGGTCCAGAAAAGCACTTGAATGCCGAAGATGAGGCAGGGTGGAGATGGTGCATGCACAGATCCACTACTGAATTTGTCCTTCTGACCCTGCAAGTCACATATGTAATTTTGAAATTGTTAGTTATAAGCATAGGTTGGAATATAAATGCTGTAAGATATTCCATTTTCTGTAAATTATTGTTATGCATTGATCGTTACAATAGGAAAAAATTGGAGCAAAATCTTGCCTGAGATTTCACAACAGAGCAGTCTATTGAAAGTTGAAATTCTCCTTCTAAACTTCCCTTTTAAACAAATTTGGAATCCTTCATGTTTCACCAGAAACTGTCTTATTTAGACAACATTTATTTTCTTCTTTTTTTTTTTTGTTTTTTTGTTTTGCTTTGTAGGCTTTATGCAGTTGGTGGTCGAGATGGAAGTTCTTGTCTTAAGTCAGTAGAATGTTTTGATCCTCATACGAACAAATGGACTCTCTGTGCTCAGATGTCCAAAAGAAGAGGTGGTGTAGGTGTAACCACCTGGAATGGGTTCTTGTATGCAATTGGTGGCCATGATGCTCCAGCATCCAACTTAACATCCAGGCTGTCAGACTGTGTAGAAAGGTAATATCCTGATGGAGGATTCTTGCTGGTTTATCGAGTGATTTATGGAAAGAGCTGTAAGTAGAAACCCAATAAAATAGGTGTGTTATTTTTAGCATGAAGAGAGGAACCTTGCATATAAAAATATGCTTTGTAGTCATACTATGATTCAAGATGTTACCAGCACAAATTATTTAAAGCAAAGTCTCCTTAATGCAATTCATCTAGATTATTTTAACAATCTCATTGAGTGAACTATGATAACTGAACCAACTTGGAATTGAATGCTTTTAAAAATGGAGCAGATCTTCTTTCACACAAGAAATCTGAATCTATTCATATAACTCTCAAAGTTGTTAACAGTGACGTTTTGTGGATCTTTCTGTATCTAATTCTTTCTTGTATCCCCTAATGACGCTGAGGAACTGGCATGTAATTCAGTCATTCCTAGGTTGGTATAACTTTCTGTAAAGGGATAATGAATGACTGTATCACAAATTGCAGACTCACATGTGATCCATAAAATAATTTTAAAAGATAGTAAAAAATTTGTAATTCACTGTATTAAATCACATTTTAGGTATTTCTGAACTATGCTTTAATTCTGTCCCTGCTCCCCCACCACCAGCTGTAAAACTCTTCTTCTTTCCTGTTACTTCCCAACACTTAAAGTAAGTCTTTATTACCCATATTCTTCTTTTACTAAATTTATTCATGCCAGGACATATATTTTACCCTTTTTTTTCCCAAAAAACCAACCAAACAAAAAACCACAAAACAAAACAAAACAAAAACCACACCACAAAAATCCACCAAGAGAGCTGTGGCTGTCAAACTTTCAGATTCGTAGTAGACCTGAAAATACAGTGTGGCCCATAGCCCTTAACATGTGGAAGTTGTACTGAAAAGACCCCAGAAAGGTTTGCACATAGGAAACTACTACTTAGCAAATACCAAAATTTTTAGGGCAATACAGATAGTCAGAAACCCAAGAGAAGCAGTAAGTCTATGTATTTTTCTACATCAGTATTCTCTGAAAGTTACAGAACTCAAGGCTTTCATAAGTAGAAATCATCTTGTAATGCGTTTTATCCTAGCTCTTTAAGTGAGTTGAAATTGAAGACCATCAAATTCATGGAACTAGTTTCTTTTAAAAATTTAAGAATTAAGAAATATTAAAGATCAGGCTTTTATAACTGTCACGGTGCCTCCAGAGAGTGTCTCTCTGCTCGCTGGGCTAGCTCTGGCACCGGGGCAGCGTGTCAGGCACAGCTCCAGCTACAGATGACCAGAGCTGAGTCTGTGGGTCCTGAGAACCATCAACCCACTCTTCCTTGTGGCACAGGTTGTATTTGTGCGATGTGGGTAAGGAGGAAAGGAGTCTGGGTTGGGGGAGCCAACAAGATTTATTGGAAGGCCGTGCGTGGGGCCTTCTCACCTGAGGCTACAGCCCAGCCCAGCCCCGAACCCAGCTCGAACACTGACTTTTGAACCGGGGAGGGGAAAGGGGAGTGAACGAGGGAAAACCCAATGGGGACCCTCCAAGGAGTGACCCAGGGCTTGAATGACACCTTTGGGAACCGACTCCAGGTTAAAGGAGGGGACAGTGTTCCTTTGCACCCAATCCTCCGCCATCTCTCCCAGAGCTTTCTAGAAGCTAGGTTGGGTTCCTGAATGACGGGCAGCTCACCGAGGGAGGGGACAGGGAAAGGACACATCCAATTTCTATGGAAACTGGGGAAGGATACATTGAGTGACAGGAGACAGAGCAGGGAACAACTATACCTAGGAAACCAAGGGGGGTGAATAGAACAAACCATTCTAACATATCAAATAAACATGAAAATCCACACTGCTACATATAACCACACTGAACTTCTGAATTATATTTTGCAACAGAAATTGCTATTCCCAGATAAATACAATTGCTTATAAATTATAAAATAATTGGGAAAGTAATTTCTACATGTAGGTTACTGATCACCCTTTTCTATTTGCATATGTACATCAGGTAGTGTTTTTATGTTAGTTATGCTTGCATGCATTTGTGTAGTACTTTGACTAGAGGACAGCAAATAAAATTGTTAGAGCTCTTTGTATCTATGCTCTTCATGCAAAAAAATTAAGACTAGTGTCTTTCAACTTGTTTTTAGCAAGTATGATCTTAGCCAAATAATTATTTTCTTTATACAGTTTTTAGAGCCCTTCAGAGCTCTCTAATTACATTAGTTCTGCTGTAAGCATCTGCAATCTTAAAAAAGATTGTCTCTTTCAGTCAGATTAAAATATATTCCTTGCCATAAGCACAGCATGGAGTCTCCTATGTAGTTCTCAATTTAACTAGTAAAGAATGTTGATAATGTTCTAGAACCACACGATTTTTTTTCATTAAACCATCTGGTGTTTACTGTGCTGATACTTCTGATTTCAAAAGTGTTATAAATTGTCTTAAGGGTTTTGCATTTCCCATATAATTTTCTCAAACCACTTTTGGGGGTCATATTTTTGAAATTGGTAATCTTAGTACCAAATCAAATTTTACCAGCCTGTGCTTTGACATACAGTACTTAAAGCAAGTACTTGCTCTACTGTGGTACGGCAGCAGAACTGTTTGAGGCATGGTATGTTTAAACATACAAAATGTAGTAAGAGCAGCTGCATATATGTCTGTATGACTATTTGGAAAGCAGCACCAAGTAGATATCTGGCTAGTAGTGTCTGTGTTAGCAGATGACAAAAGAAACAGTTTCAAAGGGAAGGCAATTGAGGGAGGAAAGTCCTTTGAAATTAACACCCAACTCTGTACTGTCCTGTTTTCTACTACCTTGATAGCATCAATTCCAGTACATTTTTTTATTGTTGTTGAATTATAGTAAGAGTTTTAGAGCATAACACAAATTATCTTTCAGGTATGATCCCAAAACAGATGTGTGGACTGCTGTGGCCTCTATGAGCATTAGCAGAGATGCAGTGGGAGTGTGTCTTCTTGGTGACAAGTTGTATGCTGTTGGAGGATATGATGGTCAAACATATCTTAATACCGTGGAGTCTTATGATCCCCAGACAAATGAATGGACACAGGTATAGTTTCTGATCAGACCATACACTGCTATTAATATTGTTAGTTCAAATGTGCCTCCTTTTCAAGGAGAATTCAAATATTCCTTCTCTAAAAAGCACTTTCTTACTGGTCTGTTGTGAGTCTCTTTTTTTCCTTTGTGTACCATCCTGAGATGACTTATCTTGAACAGACAGTTGTTAATTTCCAGTAAACTGCCCTCCTTTCTTTTGCAAGAGTATAGCTATTTTCTTTGACAATTTCAACTTTTAATAAAATGTATTGCCACATTCCCCAAACTGTCATAAAGGATTCTGTTTACATGACTTCCTGTTCTGAAGATAAATGATAAAAATGTAAATTAGTTTTAGCTCTAATGTGTCTCTCAGCATTGATTTCATAGAGGTTTTGGTCATTTTTTCATAATTAATCCCTTCCTGAGGTGAATACTACACTGTATGCAGGTTTCAGGAAGCCTTCACCCACATTTCTGTTTATAGCTTTAAAATGAAAATAATATTTCAGTTCATGCTCAGAAAGCATTACTGTCAGTTCAGAGCTTGGTTACTTTTATATAGCTCCAGGAATGTGTCTCTCTGTGGGAAGAGCACACGCAAGGACATCCTGAGCTGACTGTCTTTTGTAATACTATTTGAGATACCCTAAAGCATCTACCTCCACAAAAGGTTGGCAGATACAGCAGAGAATCTCTGGGACACCAAGGCCCTCCTTGGAGTCAGTTGCAAACCAGGATGAATGTCCAAGCTCATCTGTGATGGCTTTAGGCACCAGTATTTAGGGAACTGAATTCTGAACCACCTGAGGTTATTCTGGTAATAGCCCCAAATTCTTAATTCAAAAAGAGAAATAAACTGCTGTTTATAAAAATCCCTGGAACACAAAAAAACTCGACTGTCTATTTCCCTCCATTTCATACTGCTGCAAGCTCTTAAAACACAAGTCATCAAGGAAGATCATCAGAGCTTCAGGCATTCACTGGTACTGGTAATGATAACCCATGGCATTGTTAGTCCTGCTAAAGGAAAAAAAAAGTGTACCAGAGAACAGAAACTGCTTCTCACCAGAGGAGAGAAACTATGCTTCTCACCATTGCATCTAAATGAATCTCACATGTCTAGGTGGTGACCATCCGTATGTACCTTTGTATCCTCAGCCTTGACCCTCTATATCTCACTGAACGCCATGATCCCAGTATGTAGGATAGTTCCAAACCTCACCCAGAGGGATTTGGAAATATTTGTGTACCTTCCTTCTCTCTTCATTTGTCAGCAGTCTGCCGCCTCTTCATCTTCACACAACTGAGGAGAAGGCAGTGGAATTTTCTTAGGTGAGAGTTGTCAGAGCCACAGACAGCTCTATAAAAGTCTATTGTTCCCGGGGAAAAAAAGAAAGAGGGGAGTTGGTATAAACAGCCTTTTTAGTCTTTAGGATAGTCTCTGTACCACCTGGTGTGCTGTTCACATACACTGCAATACTATGAAGGTTAAAAAGGGAAACAAAGGGGAGTGTTAGAAACTACTACCCTCTGTTCAAGTCCAGCAGAATCTCAGGAGAAAAGCGTCTTGCCAGAAGTAAATTCTGTTTGCAATTAAAGAATAAAGACTCATAAATTTATTCTGATTTCAAGAACTCTTAACAGGATTTTATCAACTAATCAAGTAAAAAGGAGAGGTTGCCCCTACAGTTTTAGACATTTTCTGTTTCTGAGAAATGTATATTTTTACCACCCTTTACTCAATTGTCTGACTGTCTAGCTCAGGTATCCAGCTTGTACTATAAAAAAGGTTTCTTTTTCCTGTAATACTGAATAATTGGAATTATCAATAAGAATTGCTTGATGTCCTTAGGGCTTGCAATTGTTTTCAGAGTGCTTATCTCTGTTACATAAAATATTTTTTACCTTTTCTTTGTGTTTGTATCCAAATTTTGACCATTTTGTAAGTCATGTTAACAGAGCATGGGTGATGTTGCCATTCTGCTGCAGGCATACAATTAGGGGGAAAAATTACTTCAAGCTGACTGCATTTATCTCACAGACTGTTTGTTTACAGGTTGCACCACTGTGCTTAGGAAGAGCTGGAGCATGTGTTGTGACCGTAAAACTCTGAATTATTTTTTTCTGGGAACGTGACCTTCTCCTGTGTAGACTCGGAAGATTACTTTTTCGTCAAGCAAACTACGAGTGCACCAATAAACACCGGGTGCAAGATATCTGCCACAGAGAAGTGTTTGGTCTGAAGCTGACATGATGTTCTTATGGATCAATATTAAGCACTTTTTAAAAACTTACCTTTGTCATGCATATGTTGCAAGAATTCTACTTGTAAGAAAGTCAGCTGCAACCTGCCAGTCAGCAGCAGAGGACTTCTGTTAAGGAAGCGCTAGGAAAATGAGTGAACTCACTATAATAATCAAATGTTATGGCTCCAGGGCCTTGATTTCCCCAAATGCAGAGCAATGATGCTATAAATGGATATACTTGGTTTTAGTTGGGTCTATCTCTGGGTGAAACAAGTTACAGGATTGGACCCCATAGATTTAATTTGCCTGTAATAAGTGCAAATAGGTATCTGAGTGACTACAAGGCAGGCTAACAAACCAATGCAAACTATTGTAAATGGCAGGTATAATGCCTGCCTTGGAAATGAAGTTGTGTATTTGGAGAATCTTTTGCACTTTTTATCGTCATTCCTGATTTAGAAAACTTTTTATTTAACCAAAGCCTTATTTTAAATATTGTCTTATGCTAACAGAAACCTGCTATTTAATAATTTCTGACATATTTTTGCCATCCGATATTCTTTTTGGATTTTCAAAGTTGTTATGCAAGATGCAGAACATCATACCTTTTTCTCTGCTTTGGTTCTTGTATTTCTTTGCTATTTGTATGAGTTATTGGAAGAGTTCTAAAGTGTGATCAACAATTAACCAATTTAAGTTTAACATTTGCACTTTGGAATTTTTGAAGCATTCCATTATATCTAGACTAATTACATTTTTAAATGAGGCTTTGCACTATTATGAGAAGTATAATTTTATAAGATGAAGAAATTTTCTGTCTTTCCTGCAAAGTTATTTAAAAATACAAAGGGCCCAATCCTGCCAGATGCTCAGCTGCCACCATTTAAGCATGTTCAGCATCTGACAGGAGAGTGAGGTGTGCCTCGCAGGACGGTATCAAATTAGTTACCTTATTTAATTACCTATTTTTTTCAGATACTTTATAATTTGCTTTTCTCGGGCTCTCTGCTGCTACACCGAATTGCTTTGAACGGTCTAAATGTTCTCGGGAGAAGCCTTTTTGTATTTGCTTTTACGTGCCTTGACCCTTTTGTTCTCCGAACGGCACTGCGCGTGAAAAACGGGAAGATGCGTACTCATTGAATGTTTAGGGTTTGTTTTTTTTTAAAAAAAGTTTGAAGTGCCCGATACCCAAAGTCCTTTCTACATTTGTAATTTTAAACGTGTGTTTTAACGCTCTCCGCGAACTGTTTATTGTTTTAAAAAACAATCGGTTACACTTTGTGATGAAGCTTTGCAGTTGGAATACAGCTGATCTCAAGAGGCTTTGCTGGAGGGTGTGTGCCTTTATTGCCCCCCTTAGAGCCCGTTCTGCGTACCTGCGGTCCTAACACGCCTCTTCCTCTGAGCACTGCCGGTGCCCCTCTCNGCTGGTGTGCTCGCCTGCACTCCCGTGTTTGTTTACTTTCTCGTGGAGAGACTTCGGATAGAAGGGAGCTTAAAGGTAGCCTAGTTGCCACGCCTCTATGNCGGGAGAAGCCTTTTTGTATTTGCTTTTACGTGCCTTGACCCTTTTGTTCTCCGAACGGCACTGCGCGTGAAAAACGGGAAGATGCGTACTCATTGAATGTTTAGGGTTTGTTTTTTTTTAAAAAAAGTTTGAAGTGCCCGATACCCAAAGTCCTTTCTACATTTGTAATTTTAAACGTGTGTTTTAACGCTCTCCGCGAACTGTTTATTGTTTTAAAAAACAATCGGTTACACTTTGTGATGAAGCTTTGCAGTTGGAATACAGCTGATCTCAAGAGGCTTTGCTGGAGCGTGTGTGCCTTTATTGCCCCCCTTAGAGCCCGTTCTGCGTACCTGCGGTCCTAACACGCCTCTTCCTCTGAGCACTGCCGGTGCCCCTCTCTGGGGGCCGGCCTCACGAACAGCTCCTCCCGATGGCGGCCGGGGCCGGGCCTGCCCTCGGTCCGCCCTCAGCCCNGGGCTCCATCCAGCCTGGCCCTGTACGCTTCCACGAGTGAGGTGTCCACAACTTCCGCGGGAAACCTCTTCCAGTGTCTCTCTACCGTCACAGCAAATACCTCTTAATAACTAATCTAAACCTACTCGCCGTTTGAAGCCATTGCCCCTCGTTCTGTGGCTGCATGCCTTTATAGTAGTCCCTCCCTGTCTAGTAGTTTTCCTTCAGGTACTGAAAGCCCACAGGTAGGTCACGCCAAAGCCTTCACTCCTCCAGGCTGAGTAATCTCAGTTCTCTCAACCTTTCGTCAGAGACAGACAGGTGCTTCATCCCTCAAATCATCTTGGTAGCCTTCCTCTGGACTGAGAATTTTAAAATTATTTTTCAAAATCAGACGTCATTGTCAGATGTCGTTTGTGAGTGTGGCATGTGGTGGTTGCATTTTTGCCGTTCTTGTGAGCAGAATGCAGATTCAGTGTGAAGAATGCCTCAGTTTACATTGACCCAAAGGAAGGGATGAGAATCTGTGGCAGACAAACGCCTGACAGGCATTTGGTGGACAGTAGGTGTTGGTGTTTTTCTTACCACATGTAGGGATATAAGTCACGATAGCAAGCTGTGAAACAAACTTGCAGCCTTTATCTTCTATCCAAGTTACAGAAAAATATCTGTGGGTAGTGTGAAAGAAAAAGGACATTCAGAAATTTTCTCCATTGGAAGTCAGAATGTCTTTCTACAGTGTGTTGCTTTGAGATCTTAGCTTTTAAGACTCAGCAATTCAGAGTAACAAAAAAGTTACCTATCTCCATAAGAGTGAATGTTGAGCCTGCTGTGTTTAAAAAACTAAGGATGCATTCTGGTCCTAGACCTTTCTATTAAATTTAGAGAACTATTAACTTTGTGGTCTTTGAACTAGAAGGGGAGAGTCTCATGCATTTTTTTTATTCTTGTAACTAAGAGCCAAAAATAATAGTTTTAATACAGTCAGAGTTCTCTATGCAGACACGCAGCAGCAGAAACTTCATTTTTTTCCACTCAAATTGAAAGAACTTTTATATGGGATTTTGGTTCTTTGGTGCATTGGAATCACAGAGAAGTTGTGTTTAGATTGTTTGGGGTTTTTTTTTACCGCCACAGTACTCAGTTGCTAACATGCTAGGAAGTTGTAGTATTCTTTGATCTTATGATTTTAAGATGTATCATTTCCTATTTTTTTTTTCCCTAGCAAGTATTCAGTCTGTATGAAAAAGCTTGGTCTGGTTCACCTGTGCAGTTTGCGTGGCAGAAAACTTTAGGAAATTTTCTTGCTGTAACAGGGTAAGACTGCAACTATTTATTGGATTTGTCCATCAAAATTACTGATACAGAAAGGAAATTATTCCATGTATTAATATTTTTTTAGAGGTGATCATGCTGTGAAAATTTTTGATCGTCATGGTCAGAAGAGAAATGAAATCAGCTTACCAGGGTAGGTACTAAGATAGGTTTAAATTATTTTCTTTGTTGTTTTCTTTAAAAATGCTTCCTTTCTGGTGAGATACTTGGGTAATGAGAGAAATTTGTAGGAGCCTATACTATCTCTGCTGAACATACCTGACAGAGAAGACAAACTGTGTAATTAAAATGTGAAAAAATACCTGTCACATTAAGAAGGAGTATAATGAGGTTGTGTACAGTATATCCTTGCAATCTTGCTACTGTTGCTTTTCTAACAGTTTGTTATCATGACTTTGCTGAGGAAAGATACTCCTTCGGTTACGTCAGTGGCATAAATGTACACGTTGGCATTGTTGCTTTAGGTCAAGATGATACTTCTGAAGTGAGTCCTTTTTTTGCCAGCTTATCACACTTTGATTCACATCAAAGAGTGGTATGGGAGTTTACAAACTGGATTTTTTTCAGATTAAATTTAAAAACTTGTGTACTTTGGAAGATATATTGAACTTCTTAAAAGGCAGTCAGACCGTAGAAGCAGGCTGGATATGAACCAGGGGAAACCTCCCTAGGGAAAAATGGTGTGACATTGGGTCATCATAGTGGTTTGCTCAATAAATACACTTTTATTGGGCGCCATTAATACCATATGTAGTTTCATTTGTGTACTGCTCATCTCTTCTTAACACGTTAACTGTTCTTAGTTGTCATAGAATTTTTTTATTTTATTTCTAATTACCTGGTTAATTTTAATTAAGATAAACTCCTTAGTCAAGGCAAAACTCCTATGGTCTTTAAGGCTGAAACCTCTAGTCAAGAGAATAAGTTTAATTTCGAGGTCATCACTTATATAGCCCTGTGTCATTGATAAATACGAGCCAGACACACTCAGTTCCCCAACAAGTCTAGAAATGCAGTTTGTGCAGTTCATGGTACTTGCCACCTTGCACCAAACCAAGAGATGCAATTCTCATTGTCTTTACCAGACTCACTGTATTTCACTGACCATCACATCTTGCTGTTTGGGTTTGGTGTCATTCATAATATGGTCTGGCTGTGTCAGTCTCTTTTGCTTGGTAATACCCATGGCCCAGGTCTTTCTGTGCAGTGTTTTGCACAATGTATGATAAATGCACATTCTCTCCAGAAAACTGTCCAAAGTGAGGAAAGCTGTATGGAATCAGAGGTGTATTATTGGAAAAAGAATCCCCACTCTGAATAGCCTCTAACAAACCAGAACCTTACCGAGGACTTTAACTGTCTCTTGAAAATCAAGGTGACAATATTTGAAGTACTAGAACATATGTAGCAGTGTCTTTTATGACCTTCCTCTCAGCCCCTGTCATCAATGAGATTTGACTAAGAGTGGGGTTGCTATAAAACTAGTTTACAGATAAATCTGCAATCTGTCATGGGTTTGCAGGGGAGGGGACAGGAAGAATAGGGACTCAATTGCATAGTTCTGGCTGTTTCTCTGCACTTACAGGCACATTTTAACACTCTTAGTGATTTTTTTTCTTCAGTAACTGTGTTGCTATGGACTGGGATAAGGATGGAGATACTTTAGCAATAATCACAGACAAATCTAGCACCATATTTCTGTGGGATGCAATCACAAACAAAACAAGCCAAGTAGACAGTGGCATGAGGTAAGAAATTTCTTTTTCAACATGTGTATTTAAGGACTTGCACCACTGTGACTTGTTGATATGGAGGCTGTATTTCAAGATCATCTTTTTGTTGGAGTCCTCATATATACTAATTAAACTAATATGCTACAGCTCATTGCTAAATTATTTTTTATATGATTTGCTGGGTTTGAAGTGTGTTGTGAATGGGGATTTTGGGGGTTACAGGGTGTTCGTTTATTTTTTGAATGTCAGCAGTGCTGTAGTCTCTAGAGAGCTTCCTTTCAATGTTTCAACTTTATGGGAGCAACAAGGAAGGGTGAATTTTTTTTGTGTATCTGCACTGGCTACTCTTTCTCCTAAGTCTTTCACACCAACAAAAGGGAGATTAAAAGTAAAGGAAGTGATATCTGTGGTGCTAAGATTTTTTTTCTTTTTTCCCCTTAGATCAATAAGGGGGCTAAAATGCTATTCACAAAGTAGACTAGTTTAGGATGGAAGGAGACAACTAAGGTTCAAAACCCTACCTTTCTGATTTGGCCACAGACTTTAAACTCATCTAGGGTCTGCATAACCATCAAGCGTTGGATTAATAGATAAGCTTGGTTGAACAATTAAACTTTGGGCTTCTTTGAGTCTACTCCACTAAACTCTTGCATTCTGCATAAACATTTGTCCTGTGGGAAAAAGCGTGGAAACAACTCTGTCAAGATGTACGTTATACACGTTATATTGTGGGAATGAGCAGACCCTATTGTACCATTTTTGTGTGTGAACAAATACTATGGGGAGAAGAGTAACCTGCCAGTATGCAAGCAACAAAGACTATGGAAGGTACCTAACAGAATGGAGTCTGCAGTTAATTGCAGTTCCTTCATGAACTTTTTTTCTGTAATACTGGAGGTAAATTGCTTACTGGAGGCAGTTTTGCTAGAGCATTATATTTCAATGTAAGTCCCTAATCGTTTTTTTGTCACAGTGTTACTGCTTAAGCAGAATAAGCACCGAAACAGTGTGATAATGAGGCTTTTCTGATATCCTTCCCTTTTTGAAATTAGCAAAGCTCCCTTATATGCAAACCAAATATATTTGAGGTCATTTCACATGTCAATATTTCAAATTTCTTTCAAATTTCTATTGCATGCCTACAGTGAAATTTAAAAAGATGGGAGGGACTGCACTAATTAGAAAATTCTGTTTTAAATTCTTTTGCATAAGAGGCTCTTTGTTTTTTAACATGATGTATAGTATATGTATAGTCTTAAATATACATCAAAATAGGCCTTGCTCTATCTTAAACTTGAAGTTAAAATAGATCTTTCTAACTTCTTTATTACACTGACTAGAACTAGACCTACTCACTTTTGAGTTGGCTGAATGCATAGGGTTATTGAAGTACAAAAAAAACAATGCAAAAAGTGACTGGAAAATTACCAGTGATTCCATCAAAGACTCTTGATGTTTGCAGATCCTTTTCATTTGTACAAGTCATGTTACATTGCCTCATACAATTTTGTATTACTTTTACTATCCTCTGCATACTCTGATAATTCTGAAATTGGTAGAAAACATTTGCTTAATTTAAAAGTTCTCCTGGGTGTGTATGGCTCATAGAAATTAAAGACAAATGCGGAACTTCTTATGCAAAATGTTCTAATACGTGAACACATGAAAGGAATCTCTACTATACAAAGTAAAATTTTTCTTTGTTTTAGGGATACCATGTCTTTCTTGTTATGGTCTCGAGTTGGAACTTTACTTGCTGTTGGAACAACCAAGGGAAACTTACTCATATATAACCGTCAGACGTCTCGCAAGATTTCTGTTCTTGGTATGGACTGGTTTGAAACTACTCTGGCACACGTGAAGGTGGAATTTTGCTAATATACATAGTTTCTTCCCAGTTCTCTATATGAACATGCAGGTACAAAATATGCTCATACTCAACTTGCACCTTTTACTTCGGTGTACTCAGCAGAGTATTTTTAGAGTATACTAAGTTTTTTATATATATATACACACACAAATACCTAGTACTGCCTTACTGCCCCATGGGGGACTTGTGTTACCTTTCTTGCAAAGGATTTGTGTGGTTGTTCATTTGCTAAGTTACTCTTTCTTACCTGCTTAGAGTACCTCTGGGCATAAAGGCTAGGGGTATAACACAATCCCCAGAAATGTGATGCAAAGAAGTGAAAGAACAGGAGCTGTGCTGTTTCATATAAAGTCGAAAGACTTCCATCTGAGAGCAGATTTTTTTAAAGAAAAGCTCTTGATCTGACAGGTTGTTTCACATTGTGACAATCTTAGAGTGTCCGAACAGTGCATATTTCCATCACAGATTTTTTTGTAGTTGTGTTTGATTTGTGTTGTATAACTTTTTTTTCAGGTAAGCACACTAAGAGGATTACTTGTGGCTGTTGGAGTACTGAAAACCTCCTTGCTTTAGGTGGTGAAGACAAAATGATTACTATAAGCAATCAGGAAGGGGATACTATAAGACAGGTAGTATTTATAATGAACATTTGATTTTAAGGTGTACATTAATACTCCTGGTTACCAACAAAGCAGAGACCTATGGGAGCTTGTGCCTTTTGAATCGCAGTGCTTTCAAGGACAGGAGCCTTTTTTTTTTTTTCAGTATATTTTATGCTAACATGTCATTAAGACCCAAACTGAGGTCATGTTTTCTCCAATGATTTTCTTGATTTTGGTTCTAAATGCAGTAGCAACTTTCCCTGTCTGTCTTTATGCAAAATCATACATGGCAAGAATAATGCAATTATTTATCGTCAGTATGTGCTACGTTAACTGTTGATATTTCAATCTGCACGTCTTTCTTGCAGACCTCAGTCAGCTCAGATCCCAGTGACATGCAGTTCTCAGTTATGAAGACTGATGAAAGAGTATCAACCAGGGAAAGCACAGTAAGAAATTATTACAAAATACTGTCATTCAAGTGGGAATAATCTAACAGGATAACTCCATGCGACCTGCTGCCTTTTCTTCTAAGGAAATGGAGCTGACTTCTGTGGAGAAAGTCTTGAATTTGAGATGTGTGTTCTGCCGGGCTTGCATTTAGATTCATGAACCGCTGGCTCATGCAGGCAAATGTCCTGAAAATCTCTTCCACTGTTGATGCAGATTCAGAATTCAAATCCATGCGATTCTTAAGGATTATTCAAATTCCTAAATAGGAATTCCTAAAAAATTCCTTCCTTTTATTGAAGATATAGGGCCTTACTTTAAAATTATGCCATTCTTGTCATGTTAATTTTTCTTTTCATTTGTTGGCAGGTAAGTGTAGTGGTTGGCAAGAGGACTCTCTTCCTTTTTAATTTGAATGACCCTGACAACCCAATTGATCTGAAATTTCAGCAGCCTTATGGCAGTATTGTAAGCTACAAATGGTGAGCAGAACTTTCTTAATTAATTATTCGAGTATTAAGAAGCTGAGTGAGTATTTTCCAAATAGTTCTGATAAATGCTGGAAACAAAATCATCTATCCCTTGCTCAGACTGGATTTTTCTTGGCTGTATTGTAGACTTCTCAGTAATTTTTTTCCAAACACAAGGTAGTCTACATTTTTAACTGTTTAACTTGATGATTCAATAGCTATAAAAACAGTATCTTCTAACAGAATCACTGTAGGTATGCTCAGCTTTAAACAAAAATATATTGCTGTCTTGACAGATTAAACTGAGGAGTTTCTGGGGTTTTTTTCTGTTAGGATGAGTTACTGATGAAAGAGCTAGGGGTGTTGTGTCCTTCAGCTAGTTTGTTGGTTTGCAAAGTTCCGTGCAAAGTTCTTGTAGCCTTTTATTGTGCAATGCCATTGGTAATGTTCCTTTGAAGAAAACCTAAGCTAGAAGTCTCATATCTGTACCAAAAAAGTAGCTGTATAATTTCTGTATCTTTGAATCATTACAGCTTGTCTTTTAATGCCTCTTCAGTCAACGTGGAATTGACATCCCTTTACACTACAACTCTAAGAAAACCTGAAGCTGTATGCTTCTTTGTTAATGACCACATGTAACAAGGTGTACCTGGGCTTGTTTCCCTTGCAGTGATTTTTCTTGCAATTGAGCTAATGAGATATTGTTTGAATTAGTCTTTACATGCTGTAGCTATTTGTGCCTTAACCTCATTATTTCTACTTGACACTATGAAAAGTAAACAGAATATTCACAAATTTGTTGCTTTGGTACTGGCACTGTGTTCGCAGGGCCCTTAAGGGCACAGTGACTGGCATTATTGTTTTGACAAGGCTTTGATGAGACCACATAGGCCAGAACCTTGAAATGAAAGTTGCCATTTTCTGGTATGCTTATTTCAATGAAGATACCAAAAATCCTTCTCCTGGCATCACTGTCATGTGTGCAGCTAGCTGAAAATAAAGTGGCATTATAGAATACAGGGGAAAATAAAGATGACTTACAAGGCATCTGGGCACAGACATGGTTCTGTCCTTTAAAGATCTTTGGTAGTTTTCTTTTAACCTCTTCTATATTATATGGTTCAACATGATATGTATAAGTTCCCATAATTTGTTTATTTTTTTCTGTTACTGGGAAGCATTGACTGTACTCCAGCAGTCTGAAGGAAAGTGCTTTTTGCACATTGCTTTAATAGATCTCTTTTCTAAATTGTTGTGCTTTTTTAACAGGTATGGTGATGGCTACATTATGATTGGATTCTCACAAGGGTGTTTTGTAGTCATTTCTACACACATTCGTGAAATAGGACAAGAAGTCTTTCAAGCTCATAATCATAAGGATAATTTAAGCAGCATTGCTATATCACAGTCATTAAACAAAGCTGCATCATGTGGAGACAATTGGTAAGTGGTAGTTTTATATATAAATAATAGAATTCATCTCCCCGAGCTGGAGCTACTGGGCATTCACACTACTCTTCCTAAGGCTTCAAGGCTCGCCAAGAAGTGAATTTAGAAAAGGTAAGATGAATTGCTCTGTGGAACTGCTGCTCTGCCCAGAGTTAGGAGAAGTTATTATTGACAAAAATCTCTGTAACTGTAATTAATATAACTAACTGTAAAGAAATAAATAAATAAACTTTAGTATATATTATTCCTTTTGAGTCATTCTTTTTCTGTTATGTTGCTTGGCTACAAAAAATCCAAATTTCTTTGCTGAGATTTATTGATTGAGCATAAATATCTGCTTAACAACAGGAGAAAAATTAATTTAAATGTCTGCTGAGTATGTTGATACCTGATATCCTCCTCTCTGGTGTTTGGTCTTACCTGCAGTCTAGACAAAATTTGAAAAGTGTGAGCAGTTAAGGAAATAAATAATTAAATACACTGGAATTTTTCCAAGATGTTCTGTGCATATGATAGGATAGCTCCTTTAGCTCCTCATCTGCTAATCCCTGATTCTGTGATATCTGAATTCTTCAGCAAAAGAGGAATTGTGTCATAGTAGAAGTCAAAACTGTTTGCTCTGTCCTCAGCTCTGTGTAGGACCAAGTGCTGATTTATGACACTTGCACATCGAGAGTGCTATAACTGAGCAAAACATGTAACTTCAAGCACTTGAGCTATTGTGCAATAAGGATTATTTCTTTAAGGAGTGATTTAACTTGCATTGGGTGACATGACAGCATAGTAAACTCTCACTCTGTCCCTTTTATATGCAGCAGGATTGAAAGTGTTTTTTGCATTTGTGTTTCAAGCCCTGTGTGTCCATCAGTAATGTCTTTAAAAAAAAATGCTAGATCAAAAGGGAATAATAGTCTATATTTCTCAACCCTGAATTCTTTCAAATTAGATTTGTGCCTTTTCCTCAAATTTTAGTTCTCTGAGCAAATATTTTTGTACTGTGATACAGTATTTACAGTGATGGATAATAATGTGTTGTTTTTAGGAAATTGAAGACATTTTGCATTTATGTTCTACTTTTTACTCCATTAGGCTGTCTTGATTGGACTGGGTTGCTTCCAGTTAATGATGACTGAGACTTAGATGGGTGGGAATGAGTGACTCTTTATTTTTGTTTTAGCATCAAAATCCATGATCTGACAGATATGAAAGAAATGTATGCCATAATAAACTTGGATGATGAAAACAAAGGTATGTTAACTTTCTCCGTGGGGATAGAAATTCTTACAAATTAAGTAAACTGGAATTTTGGCAGTGTCTCTGTTCCTGGAGTGAAAGCACTGCTGTTGGAAAAACTCTGTAAATATAGAATTTTTATAAAACTCCTGCTTTCCCAACTTGTATTTATTAGGTGACCTGTAGCAAAATGGGAGCATATTTTACCTATTCAAAGTATAGAGAGGTACAGCTCTCAGAATATTTGATCAGTTAATGTTGTGCAGTTTTGAATCTGTATTACAGTATATTCTGATCATTACAGTAATGCACTTAACTGGTTTCTGCTTCTTTCCATGATTGTTTCTGTGCTTTTCAGCATGTCTTTTACTAACATTGATATTTGATCTGTTTTTGTCCTGATGTACAGGACTTGTGCCTGTGGCTTCAGTGAACAGTGTTACAAAACCATTTTCTTGAGTAGTGAGTTTCCACCCTTATCTCCTCATGTAGTGTTTGTAAAGGCTTCAGTTATTGTCAAGTAGCTGGTTGTCTCCAGCATTTTAATTTCTAAGAACTTCCTGTCCTAGGGTGACTTTATGATGCTTGTATCCCCAATTGTCTGTTCTGTTTGTGTTGGATATTGTGTTCTGTACCTTTAAAACTGGTTCCAAGGGCAAAGGGGAGAGAAAGAGAAGCATTGAGTTTGTTTTCAGAAACTGCATTCGCTCCTCCACAGTCTTTTTTAACTTTTTCTTTTTAAGAAATTTAGCATATTTTCAGGAGAACACTTCCCTGTCTTNGTTCTGTACCTTTAAAACTGGTTCCAAGGGCAAAGGGGAGAGAAAGAGAAGCATTGGTTTGTTTTCAGAAACTGCATTCGCTCCTCCACAGTCTTTTTTAACTTTTTCTTTTTAAGAAATTTAGGATATTTTCAGGAGAACACTTCCCTGTCTCCCTTGGAATACTGGTATTAGTCAGAGTGTGATTTTTCTAGTGACATTTTCAGACACTGAGGAACAAACACCAGTTCTGTGTTTAGTACTTACTGATTTGGCAGTAAGGGGAATAAGATGGAATTCTGCTCAGCTGCTTCCAGTATTATGGATCACTTTGAATGTGCTGCTGAACTGTCAGTGTTGAAAAGAGGAAGAGTGTTGATCAGTTTTGTAACAGATCTGTAATCTGGTCTAGTGGAAAGTGACTTGCACCTAGATGACCTTTAAGGTCCCTTCCAGCTCAGACCGTTCTGTGATTCTGTGAAGTCTTCCCTCTCAGGAAAATGCTATATTAGTCAATTATGTGTTTGATTTGGGTGATTCTAATTGATCTTGGAATTGTATTAATTGGTTAGCATTGAGTACATTAGTACATATATTCTAGATATTAATTCCTACCATTTTCACTGTTTAGAGCAAAATAATTGCTTGTTGGTTATAGTAGTTAAAGAAAGGACTGTATTTTTTTACAAAAACTTGTAAATATTTTAGGTGTAGATCAGATGGCTTGGACAGATGATGGACAGCTGTTGGCAGTATCCACACGAAGAGGATCACTCCATGTTTTCTTGACAAAGCTGCCAATCCTTGGAGATGCTTGCAGTACACGGATTGCATACCTCACTTCTCTTCTTGAAGTCACCATAGCAAATCATGTGGAGAGTGTATGATAACCTCTTCCTTTTAAACTTTATGTAGATGTAATTAAAGTAAGCAGTAAAAGTGGATGAAAACTATTGTTTTGTTTTGTTTTCTTACAGGAGCTACCAGTCACAGTCTCTGTTGAAGTAGAGCCCAGTTTTGTCGCTATTGGTGTTTATCATTTGGCTGTAGGAATGAACAATCGGGCTTGGTTTTATGCACTTGGAGAGAATAGTAAGCATAAATTTAGCTCTCTTAAAACTAATGCAGCAGTCATTTTACTAATTATTAATAATCAGTTATTTTATTAGTTCAGTATTGTGTTTAGCAGTTCTGGACATTCCATGTTGTACAATAAAAACTTGAGTTGCCTATGGCCCTGCTAGGATGGGATAATAATTTTTGCAGGCTGAAGCAGTTACAACAAGGCATTCTGAATAATAGAAATGAAATTTCTTGTTCAAGGTATTGGTCATGAAAGGTAGACTAGTTCTTTCTTGTTTTTTTCACATCATCTTGTAATCAGTGAAGGACTTAAGACTTTTGAGACACTATATGTCTGTGTCTTAAAGTACTGAGTTTGGCAAAGTACCTAGGAACTATGATCAGAGAGTTTAAATTTTCAGTTTGGCAGATCTTCATGTTGTTTGTATGAGATAAGGAAAATTTGGTTATGCTGTGTCCAAATTTTAGATGGTGGATTTCAAACTTCTGTGTTTTTCTAAGCATCCCCTTTTTTTCAGTGACAGTAAATTAAATAAAACTGTAACAATACTAGTCAGAGTCGCATAGGAAAATAGTTTCTCTTGTAGTTTCTAACCAGTTCTCTGACTTCTAACAAGAAAGTCTCTTTATGTGTGACTTGTCCCCTCTCTGCTCAGCTGGGAGATTTTCACATCTGCTTACTCAGCTGCAAATTTAAGTAAGCGAAGACCTGTACAAAATCAAAATATTTTTACCTTATCTTTTCTGTTTGACTCCTTTAGATGTAAAAAAGCTTAAAGATGTGGAGTACCTGGGGACAGTAGCAAGTATGCGCCTTAATTCCGATTATGCTGCTGCTCTGTTTGAGGGTAAAGTCCAGTTGCATATGGTAAGAGCTCTGGCAGTTTGGGTTGTTGAACTAATGAGTTGATATAAGCTGAACAAGTTAATGTAATTTTTAAAATTAAATTAACTGCAATGATCTTCAGTTAATGGAGATAAAAATTTAGAATTCTTCATAATATTTTTGCTGTCCAAGTAAAATATAGAGCTGAATTTCTGTAGACTTAGAAATACAACCTAGACTAGAACAGGTGAAGAAAAACGTTTTCTTGTCAGCTATTTAACAGGTTTTATTTTAAAGATCTTTGGTAATATGACAGAAGCAGATGCTGGGTTCTTAAGGGATGCACATGCAAAGTTTTTTTCATCTGATTTTCTAGAGTTTGATACAAGCAACACTATGATACCCTACTGTTAACAGTGGAGTTTTTCAGTTCATTCTATTCTTTATATTCAGATAGAAAGTGAGGGTTTGGGTGCTCAGGAGGAACGAGAAACTCGACTTTTCCCAGCAGATGATGATAAATACCGAATTTTGTGTCATGCTTTAACAAGTGACTTCCTCATATATGGTACAGATGTGAGTATTACTTCTTCTAAAAGATCTTTTTAAATGGAATATATTTGTCTGATTTTTTTATTACTGCTCATGCTTTTGGCAGAACAAAAAGTGCATCTGTGAACTTTAGAGTGGATTATTTTCTAAACAAGAACTTCAAGTAAATACAGTCAAAATTGCATCCAGCTTCCTTTTCTGTTACATCTGTATGACATGGAAGGTTAAATTTTGCTTTTCCTAGTGTTTGTTGCAAAATACTACTTTTAATAGCGGAACTTATTTCTGTTGCATTAGTGAGAGGGTGGCAATGAAAATGGCTTCCAGATATAAGAAAAACATAGCACTTGCCTTGCAAATTTGTTGATTTAGGTGGTGATGTGAAAAATGTGGACAAAAAGGTACCCATGTATACATCTGTCAGCATAAATGAAATGTCATGACTTGCTGCTGAAGCCTTTGTCCAAAGAGATTTTTTTAAATGTATTTCAACAAGGATAGGAATTAAGGAGGACACTGAAGAAGGATGTGCACATGCTATGGATTTTTCTGGAGATTTTTTAATGTACGAGGGTAGTTTTTTGGCTTTTTAATATTTTCTGGCACTGAGACTACAGGGCATGTTTGGCATTGTAGTATCATGCTCTTTGTGATATTGACTCATGTATTGACCTTCCAGAGGAAAGACAGAACTATCTCTGGTTTAATAACTGGTTTAATAATTTGAGTGTGAATTTCGTAGCAGATGAGGCCTTTCCCACCNCTGACCGTCCTCTCTCCGATGCCGAGAGCAAGAGAGCGAAGCTGCTCCCATGCCTGTCCTTTACCTGCCCCAAACCTCGGTGTATCTTTTTTTTTTCCTCAGAGAGAAAAACTCTCAGAGATCACAAAAGGATGTAGCCCAGTGCTGCACTCTCCTTTGGTCATTTCTTTTGTTCCAGTCAAGCATCCATAAGCACACAGTAATTAGTCTCCTAGTGACTTTATGGGGAAAAATTCTTCAAGGAAAGGAAAAAAAAAACCCAAATCTAACCCCCAACACACCTCCTCAGTACCTAAACTGAAAGTGGTAAATTTTAATTACTAAATTTGCAACCGATCAATTTGATGTGTACAAATTCTACCACTGCTGTCAAAAGCCACATTTTTTTAAATATACCTTTAATCATTAATCAGTTTGACTGCATTTATTCCCTGAGTTAGGTGCCTCTCTTCTTAAGAATGTGTGGCTCTTCTTTGGAAGCAAATCTTACAGCTTTTTTTGAAGGTAAGGCTTCTCTCAGCAATGAGACAGACATTTCATTTGTTTAGAGAACTGCACAGTAAACACTCCACAAAGCAGAGGGAGATAAACATCAAAACCAACAGAAAACCCCTCAAACCTGCCAAATCCTTTCTTTGTCCCCCAAAATTTTTTCCTGTCTTACCCAAAACAGGGTGTGAGAATGAAGCAAAAAAACCCCTCTTGGAAGTACTTTTTGAACACTCAGTACTCTAAGATGGAAGACACTACAGCCAAACTATTACCTGCTTGCCACTTACTGATGTAATTGTTACCATTTTCTATTATTTCTCATTAGACTGGAGTTATTCATTATTTCTACATTGAAGACTGGCAATATGTGAATGAATATCGACATTCTGTCAGTGTGAGAAAGGTTTTTCCAGATCCCAGTGGAACCAGGATGGCTTTCATAGATGACAAAAGTGATGGCTTTGTCTATTGTCCAGTAAGTTAGTTTGGGATACCAATACAATGTATTTACAAGCAGGCTCTTCAACTGTATAGTGTTTTTTAAAGAAAATGAAGAAGATTTTGTCACTCCAGCATGTATGCTGATAGAAGAAATTGGCAAGGAAGCTTGAAGATAATTTAATGGTAATGTAAAGAAATAAAATATGTCATACTCCATCAGGACAATTTCATTATACTAAGGTCCCGATTGGTAATTTTCAAAAATGTATAGGTTTGTGTATTTACGTACAGATAATTTAGCCAGTTTCACTGCCCCTCTCCATACCTTTTTTTTTAAGAATAGTAAATATCATTTATATAATGTGTATTTTCTCCACTTCAAATTCAAATTCTTGTGTTATTCAGAGTAACTGCTTAGAAACTTTTTCTTGAAACAGTTTTCATATTTCTGCACAATCTGGGATGAATATTTAATCACATCTGGGAATCTGGGATGAATATTTTGTTTCTCACCTTAGTCACTTGGTAGTAATTTTATTTTTGCATTTTATGTAGGTAAATGATAGAGTATATGAGATTCCAGACTTCTCACCAACCATTAAAGGAATCCTATGGGAAAACTGGCCAATGGATAAAGGTGTTTTTGTTGCTTTCGATGATGATAAAGTATACACTTACGTTTTTCATAAGGATGCCATTCAAGGTACCATAAGCTCTTAAAAAGGTTATTCTTAAAGATTATACTATTTTAGTTAATAAAGGAAAACATGTTCTGAATCTTCATTTGTCTTAAATGAAATGCATGTAGAAATAAATAGTACTACAGAAGATTTGAAGTGCAACTGATGAATAGAAATGGAGTTACTTTGCAGGTTTCTCTGTAAGACTTCAAGGCATTTTGGTCTCATCTCCATAAGCTATTAGAGTATTTCATCTGAAAGTTACACGTGCTTCAATTGTATTTTGAAGCATTCATGAGAAAAATCTCAGGATCAGAGTGACAAAACTTGCATCAGGGTCACAAAACTTGTATTCACTGAAAGTGTTAAAAGTTGTAAACATAGCCATTTCTATATTTGAAAGAGAGAAACATTTAAATTTACCTACAAACATTTGGAAAAAGACCTTACTGGTTTAGAAGCTCTACATTCTGTGTATTTACTGAAAGATGTGTGCTTGTGTAGTTGCTGCTGACCACCAGAATTACAGATCCTGAATTAATTCCCTGCAAATACACATTTTCAGCTGCTTGCTATACTTTTTACCATGTAGGGATTTTTACAAGACATCTTTTTTTTCTTCCTGATCTTTGAATCTAGGATCAAGGATTATTTTGGCAGGTGGCACAGAAGTCCCCTATTCCTATAAACCCTTATTGTTGTATAATGGAGAATTAACTTGTCAGACTCAGAGTGGGAAAACAAACAATATCTATTTAAGTACTCACAGTTTCCTTGGCAATTTGAAGGACTTTGGACCCGATATGCTGAGACAAATGCTTACTCAGACTCTAATGTTGAAAAGGTACGTCTGTATTTTAATTATATTGTGCAAATTGTTTTCTTCTGTGCTTATAGTTCAACATAGCATATCCTGCTGATTTTAATGTGTCCTGCTGAATATTGATAAATCAGATTGATCCATAAGTTCACATAGCTCTCCAGGCAGACCAAGCAAAGTAAATGACCCAGTGGTGGTTTGGGTATTTTTTCATTGTCAAGTAAAAGCCTAAAGTAATTTTTTTCAAGACTTATTCAGGATTTTGTGACAGTGGCTCCTCCAAAACTGGTTGAAGGTGCTTCTGTCATACTCTCCTCTCAATGTAATAAAGCAATGCAAAATCAGTATAATGGAAAGAACACCAGAGTAGGGAAAGCAGATGGTTTCCTGAAAAAGTGTAGTAGAAACAGGAGAAATAGAACTGTAAGGTATGTATTTGTATTTTTCCTTTCTTCCTGATGCATCTCTCTCTCCGTGGCTTAGAAGTAAATATTTTTTTTTATTTTTATGCTTTCTCTTAAGAGAGAGAAAAAAATGTTGAGAGGGAGTTTTGAGTATGTGTAACACCTAAAATTAAAAGAGTTGTAAATGTGTTTTACCTTCTATAGGTTTTCTGAAGCATGGGAGGTTTGCAGACTTCTGAATGACAAGTCTTGTTGGAATGAGCTGGGCAAAGCTTGCTTACATCATATGGAGGTGGATTTTGCAATTCGTGTTTATCGAACATCTGGTAATGCTGGGATGGTGATGTCACTAGAGCAAGTAAAGGTAAAATGTAAAGGCTTACCTAGGAAATACAGTAATTTAATTCCTCTTTAAGAATTGCTGAATTCTTGGGGTTTTTTTTGCAGGGAGAAGGGGTTGTTTTTGTTCAAACAGAAGCTGAGTTGCTTTCAAGGGTCAGAGGGGGTAAGGTGTCCAAACTACAGACTGTTCACTTGGTTTTCTCTTGAAGTGGTTGCAGCCTCTAATGGACTGCGCAGTATTTCTTTCTCTATGTACTTGAGAATAGCAGAATATATTCATGTCTCAGGCATTGGGAGGCTCTTATTTCCTTTCGTTATTTTTGAAAAAATGTTGAAGACTGCTATTAAAAAAATGCAAAACAAAACCAGATTGCATTTATACATCTGAAAGTGAAATAGTAAGTTAAAATTATACTTCTGCAAATTGCTGATTTTAGACAGTGTTAGCTGTAGTGGCACGTAAGGGCTTTTTCTGGTTTGTAGAATGTAAGGATATTTTATTTTCATATTTTGCTTTATTTTTTGTACTAGATTATGTTATTTACACATTATTTATTTTCTTTTGGACGACTTCTGTACCTCTTATGTCTTTCTACAGGGAATAGAAGACCACAACCTTTTAGCAGGACATCTTGCAATGTTTATTAATGATTTTAATCTGGCTCAGGATTTGTATCTGGCATCCTCCTGTCCTATTGCTGCCCTTGAGGTATTCATTTAAGATGTGTATATTTTCTGCTGGTTTTATTTCCAGGTCAATGCTGAAATATTTTACTTTCTGATAATTTTGTCCTTGTATGGTTTTGATTTTGCCATTGTGTGACTAGAATCATAAACTATCCTGAATTGGAAGGGAACCACAAGGATCATTGAGTCCAACTCATGACCCTGCACAGGACATCCCCAAGAGCCTGAGAGCATTGTCCAAATGCTTCTGGAACTCTGTCAGGCTTGGTGCTGTGACCGCTACCTTGGGGAGCTGTTCCAGTGTCCAACCATCCTATGGGTGAAGAACCTTTTCCTGAATGATATCCAGTGTAAAACTTCCTTGACACAGCTTCAGGCCATTCCCTCAGGTCCTGTCTCTGGGCGCCACAGAGAAGAGATCAATGTCTGCCCCTCCTCCTCTTTCCCTCAGAAGGGAGTTGTATCTGCCATGAGGTGTCCCCTCAGTGTCCTCCTCTGCAGGCTGAACAGACACAGTGCCCTCAGCCACTCCTCATACTTGAGGGCTTCCCCTCAAGGCCCTTCACCATCTTTGTTGCCCTCCTTTGGACACTTTCTAACAGCTTTAGATTCTTCTTATGTCCTGTTGCCCAAAATTGCACACAGGGCTCAAGGTGAGGCTGTACCAGCTCAGAGCAGAGCAGGACAATCCCCTCCCTTGCCTGGCTGGCCATGCTGTGCCTGATGCCCCCCAGGACGGGGTTGTCCCTCCTGGCTGCCATGTTCAACTTGGCAAGGACCAGGACCCCCAGGTCCCTTTGCACGTCACTGCTTTCCAGCATCTCATTCCCCAGTCTGTCCGTACGTCCAGGGTTGCTCTGTCCCAGGTGCAGAGTCTAGCACTTTTTCTTGTTAAATTCACACAGCTGGTGAGTGTCCAACCCTCTAATTTTGCAAGGTTTCTCTGCAGGGCCCCCCTGCCTTTGAGGGAGTCGAGAGCTCCTTCCAATCTAGTAGCATCAGCAGACTTATTTATTATACCTTTGGGTCCTGTGTCCAAGTCACTTATGAAGATGCTAAGAGCACAAGGCTGAGGATGGAGCCCTGTGGAACCCCACTAGTGACAGGTCCCCAGTCTGATGTCACCTCATTCCCTATAACCCTTTATGCCTGACTCATGAACCAATTGCTCACCCACCCCATGATGTGTTTATTCAGCTGTGGACTGGACATTTTACATACTCTAAGAGACCGTATTCCAAGCTTTACTGAAATCCAGAAAGATTACATCAATTGACTGTCCTTGATCAGCTAGGTGGGTTACCTTATAATAAAAGGAAATTATGTTTGTCAAGCTGGACTTTGCTCTCCTGAAGTTGTGCTGGCTGTGACCAATGACTGCATTGTCCTTCACATGTTTTTCAGTAACTCTCAGAATAATCTTTTCCTTAATTTTACCAGGCAGTGAAGTGAGACTGACAGGCCTGTAATTTCCAGAGTCAGCCTAACAGACTTTCCTTCAGCGTGAACATCTCTCAAATTGTCTGAATCTTTCTAAAATATTAACTCAATATTTATATTTAGACGAATTTAAAGTTCAGAACAGAAGACCAAATTTGATACTTGCATCAGAAAACGTTACTCTTCTTTGTTAATAGATGCAAAAAGACTTGCAGCACTGGGACAGAGCACTTCAGCTGGCTAAGCGTCTGGCCCCGGACCAAATCCCTTTCATATCAAAGGAATATGCAGTGCAGCTTGAATTCATGTAAGTTCTCCTGTATGGCTGTAGTATAAGAATATTAAACCAATATTCATGTTCAATAGAAGAACACAGAATTGAGATATTTCAGATTACTGGATTGCTGCGAGAGGATTCAATGAGGTCTTGCAGCTATAGTATGAGGAAGAGGAGTTTTGCAAGGAATCTTTCATGCTAGAGACATGTTAGTAAACCATAGTTCCTTTTGACTAATTCTGGTATATGTAGGTCCTTTGCCACTGGTAGGTCCACTATATAATATCATCTACTAAATAAATACTTGGGTGCAGGCAAGTGCTTGGAAAATAGAGAAAGTCCAAATCATTTAACACTTCTTACATTGGATGAAAGCCATGGCTTTTGCCTGTCTTTCTTTAAATATCTATAAGCCTTCATTTCCTTAAACCATTTAGGTAGAGGTGTGTCAAATTTCAAGGCTGCCAATCCCTGAAAGACAAAAGGTATTAACCATTTGACATGATTTTAAAGTCTATTTAGTAGTTAATTCTTCCCAGATAAAACTTGGTCTGTTTAATATCTAAGTCAAGAGGAAAAACCTACTTATTAATAGTTTGTAGACAACTCCCTCCCCCTGACAGTACACCTGGCATTGAGAGAGGACACTTGCTGGTCACAGAAAGGAAGGAATGGACACAGTTGAAGCAATGCAACCATCTGGAACTTGAGTTCTGAATATACTCCAGGAAAAAAAAATGCTTTGTAATTTTTTGTTGCAAAAATTCTAAATAACTCAAAGATTAGCTTTCATTTCAGAAAAATCTGGAATAGACCTGAGACCACTGAGGTGTATTTTGCAGATAGATTCTTTGCATTTCAAGGGACGTTTATTGGACTCTATCCAACAGAACTGAAAGGTGGAATTGCCTCTTTGACTAAGAGCTTGATCAAGTCCATAGGAAGTGCCATGACATTCTGTGTAACTGTCCACAACCTTCTATGCATTCTTTATGTCTAAATCAAGACAGATACATGCATAATGCATGCATAAAGTGGTAGGAAGGAAAACATCTCTTCCTATTAAAAATATTTGTCTGTGTAACTTCCAGTTTTCTTTTAGGGGTGATTATGTTAATGCTCTGGCACATTATGAGAAGGGAATCACTGGAAACAATAAGGTAATTCCTTTTTAGTAATGATAGCATTGTACTGTCACAATATACATTAAGTTGTCATGTTTCAGACTCATTTGAATTCCAATTTTTTAATTCTGCTCTAAATTAAATGTTATTAAGTCTGTAATATTTTGTTAGTTGGTTTCAGTGCTTAATTACTGTCACTTCTGTGACCTGGGTTTCTAATATGTAATCTATAGTTACTTCTTTTCATTTGATTGCCCTTACCAGGGGCACGATGAAATTTGCCTTGCTGGAGTGGCACAAATGTCCATTCGAATGGGAGATATCCGTCGAGGGGTAAACCAGGCCATTAAACATCCCAGTAGGTTACTCAAAAGAGACTGTGGAGCTCTTCTGGAGAATATGAAGGTACTCAAAAGAGTTAATATAAGTTAAGGCTGAGTGATGTGTGATTTCACTAGGTTAGTAATTTATCTGTGATCTTAATTTAGAAATTTTATTTTAATGGTTTCTGATATTGTAGCAATTTTCAGAAGCTGCTCAGCTGTATGAAAAGGGACAATATTATGACAAGGCAGCATCTGTATACATCCGGTGTAAAAACTGGTAAGTACACAATTCAGGGAAATGTTATATTTCAGAAGATTTGCTGGGGTACTCTTTAGAAAAGATTGATTCTCTGAATAGCACAAGTGCCTCATAACTATGTTTTATTGATTTTGCTGTTCCAAATTCAAGCTTAAAGAGTTTCTCAGAAATTTAGGTTGTTTCAATATAGTCTTGCTGTAAATGGGAAATATTTTTTTCCCTTTTTTGTGTGTTATGGTTAAAGTTTCCTGCAGTTTCAAGTCCTCTGTGGGTATGTGCACATGTACACGCACATGTACACATCCACACTGAATTTAGTGCACACTGAATATAGTAATTATATTTGTGTAGTTACTGTTTAATTTATCAGATTTCTTAGTTTTATAACATGCACAGCTGAGACTGAGTATTTGGACAGTTGGAAATCATTCAAGAGTAGCCAGTAACATAATTTTCTTTTTTTAAGTTAATTTGATTATTGTGAAGTCTCCCATTGGAAAAGTCCAATTTTCTGAGAGATATAAGGGCTCAGTTCTGGCCTAGTTACATTTTATGGACTTGTCACATTAGGAACTGATCAGACAGTTCAGTACGACCTCTTTCATATGAGTGCTCTAAAGATTAGGTTGGAATATTATGTGCATTTATTTGAAAAATGAAAATTTTATTCCATCAAAGAATTGTCAGTGGCATCAAAATGAGCCAGGAGAGCACTTGGTTAAGGGGAGTAGCTTGCATCTAATGATAACCTTGATTTGGGAAGTGGGAGGTGTAAGTTTTGTTTACTCTTGCAGAGGGAGGTTCAGTTTGAAGAGTGTCTATCTTTTAGTCAGAGAGGTGAGGTTTAAGGTCAGCCTCTGTTGAGTCTCTCATATCCTTTGTCCTGAAAAGCCCACTGCTTAGTTTGCTGTTTTTTATAGATCTTTCAGGTTACAGTTTTAATGCTGTGCTGCTTCTGCTGGTTAATCCAAAAACACCTGAGGTAAAAATTGTTGGTCTGGCACTTCTTAGGCTTGTATACCTCAGACTTAAAAAAAGAGAAGAGACTGTCTTCAAGCCTGTATGCTCATAAAGCAGTCTGTAATTTCCAGTTCTAACAAAGTGCAACATTTTGAAAATATTGAAATAACTTCAAAGCTTATCCATTATATACAGTTTCTTCTATCAGACTCCTTTTCAGTGTTTGTCGTATTTATATGACAGTTTTACTGGAGAAAATTTGGAACCAGCTGTATTTATTAAACAGCTATTACCTTTCTAGGGCAAAGGTTGGTGAACTTTTACCTCAGGTTTCATCTCCAAAGATTCACCTACAATATGCAAAGGCCAAGGAAGCAGATGGCAGGTACTTGTGAATGCTCTTTTTAAATATAAAACATGTTAATCCTGTTGTTGTTATTATACATTGGTGTTTTTGTAAAATAAATTAGAGCACATACTGATACTTCTGCATAAAATAGTCTTGTGAAAGTGGATTGTAAAATATGTCAAGTTTAGACTTAATGTCTTGAAGATTTGAAATACAATCTAAGGACAGTCATCTGGTATTAAAGATGTTTCTAGTTAATTGTTTCCCTGTCTAAACATTAATATCTTTCTAACAGAAATCATCAAAGGTTTTTAAGTACTGAGTGTCATTCCCCTTAGCAGAGTATTCAAGTTCACTTTCTTTCTAACAACTCCTTAGCTGTGATTTTAAAGGTCATTAAAAGATAGAATAATAATGAAAGAGTTTTTTTCATTCTAGAATCAAATTACTGGTACATCTTAATGGCTGCACTTGCATAATATTGACTAATACGAAGTTATTAGCTGAAGTGAAAGCCCCAGATAGGCTACATTTAATCACAGAATGTAGTTCCTCCTAGTCCGAACCTGTAAGTAAACGTGCTTCAGAATAATTATACTTTAAAATATGAAACAGCACCAGCATTTAATGTTTGCATTGATGAGACTAGAAAATACTGTTTGTGTCAACTGCATTGTGAGAGAATGGGAAATTTCTTGGTCTTGTCTACAGAACAGAAAAGAGGTCTTATTTTTAAAATTGTGCACCTAACGATCACGTTTGGTTTTTATTGTTCTCTTGCTCCCAAGGGATTTCATATGGAAGAGATGAACTATTTTTAATATATAGCAAAAGAGTTGCTGGCAGAGTAAGTCAAAATAGTATTTTGGTAGACATTTTTCTGTTGCCTCTCCTAAGAGAAAATGAAACTGAAAAGAACATAGTAAATGCAGAGCAATGTGATTACATGCAAACTGAAAGGAAGTTGCCACAAAGAAATCTCACAGAAATAAAATATTTTATGTTTCCTTCACACCGTATTATAAAGAGTTATTTGCGAAGTTAAAACAACTGACATGGAACCATTATTTTGCAGGTACACAGAAGCTGTAATAGCTTATGAACATGCAAAACAGTGGGATAGTGTAATTCGACTATATTTGGATCACCTAAATAATCCTGAAAAAGCTGTTAATATTGTGAGAGAAACGCAGTCTCTTGAAGGAGCAAAGATGGTGGCCAGGTAACCATCATGTCATGCACATTATAAAGAAGTCTATATCTATTGGGAGTTTATGAGGCTTGCTAACATATTAGACTCTGGTTATTGGTACTTGGCTAGTGACTGTATAATTCAGTTAATTGATTTGAGTTCTTTAAGATTTGGACAACTAAACAGGTACTGATATTTTTGTTGTTGTTGACTTTCTGATTAAAATTATATTAACCTGAAGTAGTAAGTTTAGACAGTAAAAAAAATTGCCATGCTGTATTATTTATAGTAAGTCAATTTTAAGAATCTGGTTAAAACAATCATGATACAAAATGGATTACAAGTGTGCCATATTTGTATGTATGTAATGTACTATCTTCCTAAAACATTTGGTGTTTTCATTGAGCTAATTAGTACAAAGGTATTAATTTGTCATTCTGATTAGATTCTTTCTGCAGCTTGGTGACTATGGTTCTGCCATCCAGTTCCTGGTTTTGTCCAAGTGTAATAATGAAGCTTTCACATTAGCTCAACAGCACAACAAGATGGAGATTTATGCTGATATCATCAGTGAGTATTCCAGGCTCATAGTTTGCTTGCATTATGTTTTGCTGTTCTTTTAGTTTAGTTTAGTTATCGAGGCCAGATTTGGCAACGTGTGTACTTCAGGCCTACAAAGCCAGACTTCGCTTTCAGCTTTGCTATCTCCTTTCAAATCTTGCCTGTCCTACAGATTTTTTTGTTTATCCATAGAGATAAAACATGTGTCTAGACTATTTTCTTGTGCCCATTGAGGATAATCCCTTTCTTTGACCTTGATACAAAATAGAACATTTGACTGGTACAGTTCTTGATTTTTGTTTCCTTTTCCTTTTCTCTTGGTTCCAACTCCTTTCTTACATGTCATTTTTTTTTCCTTTTCTACTCTTTAAGACCCTTCATGGCCTCCTCTTGTATCAGTGAGAGATGGAGAGGAGACCTTACTGAGAAGCTGACTTTTATCTTAGTTCATCAAGCCAGTCGGAGTCCACCTTGTCAATTTGCACCAAATTTTATAGTTCCAGTTTGTGTGAGGCGCCTTTGAAGAGTGCCCTATCAGCTCCACATACATATCTCCCAAATGCTCATATTTTTAATTAATCTCTTTGTTTAGACATTAAGTTCTTATTATGAAGGTTATAAAAACTTGGCAACAGTTAGCTTGGAGATGTGTGGTTGCAGATGATTGTCTAGGTGACCATAACTGTTCTGCAGTTCCTTACGCTTTATTACTTCTCTCCAAAATAGGATGTTTCAAACTGTAATGTAAGTGGGTAGAAAAGGAGTTTAACTTTGGAGTAGTGGCTGTCTTTGTTTCACATGTGTACAGCAGAATGGAGTCTTGGTTAGAAGACTTTAACTAGTACTCCCTGCTACTACCACATGGTTACATTGGCCCTGATAGCCTTGCTTTGTACAATACAAGTGTGCTTCCATATTCTGAAACTATGAAAGCAATTCAGGTGATAATCTCATGATCACTTGCCCCGCTTTATTGTTACCAAGACATGATGGAAAAATTCATTATCAGATCATAGCAATGCTATGATTATGATTTTTTAGAAGAGAATGTAGTGACAGGATGAGGGGGGGATGGTTTTAAACTAAAGGAGAGTAGGTTCAGATTAGATATGAGAAAAATTTCTTTACTATGAGGCTGGTGAGGCACTGGAAGAGGTTGCCCAGACAAGTTTTAGATGCCCTATCCCTGGAAGGATTCCAAGGCCAGGTTGGATGGAGCTCTGAGCAAGATGGTCTAGTGAAAGGTGTCCCTGCCCACGGCAGGGAGCTTGGAAGTAGGTGATCTTTAAGATCCCTTCAAACCCAAATCATTCCATTATTCTATGATTGTGTAAAAAACATTATGGTGTAAAACCTGTGGAAACAATTATTTCACTATGTTATTAGCTCCTAATGTCTGACATCTAGTCTGATTAAATAGGAAAAAAAAATGTGTAAGATACAATTTGAGTCTGTTTGATTTTCTTTGAATGTCAGTAGAAAAACAAAGTAGAAGAGGAATATGTTCTTTCAATAGGGTCTTTATCTTATTAATAAGAATACCCTGCTATCACTCAGATGTGTCTGTTGCAGGTTCTGAAAGTACTACCAATGAAGATTATCAGAGCATTGCACTATATTTTGAAGCAGAAAAGAAACATTTTCAGGCGGGGAAATTTTTCTTGCTGTGTGGTCAATATGGACGGGTCAGTACTTAAAGGTTAATCCAGTGAAAGTTAAATGTTTATAGAAACTGTTCAAAATACAGTCTTCAGGAAAGTTCATATGAGATTTTAAGTGCCTTAACTAGTGACATACTGGTAATTTTTTTAAAAGAGTAAAAAATGTAAGCAAACTATTTACAGTTATCTAGACTGTGTTCCGTGAATGATACATTGCCATGCACATAGGTTTTTCATAGCAGTAGAAGCTTGAGGTGAATCAATGATGAATTATTGTCAGTGAATCTGAGTCTTATGATCCACAGCAGCAATTTATTTACATTTCATTGCCTTGACCAGTGGAGACTTGGTTGCAGAGTAACTAGTTAATTTAATTGCTGTAGTGTGCCCTAACTGAAAGCTTTTTTTTAAAAAAGAAAATATGTTAATTGAAATATGTTGATTGACAAACTTTTGATCAGTTACAAGTCTGTGAATGCTTATGAAATGTTTGACTTTTGCATACTGAACACATACCAAAATAATATGACTGATTCTTGCAAATTGTGGCCATTGTAAATGACAGCTCCTTCAACTGTGACATGGGGGGGGGCTTCATTACATTAAAAACATTATGACATTAATCACATTGTGACATTAATTACATTAATCATTAATTTGTTCTCACCATATTGCTGTGAACATCTTTCAGAGTCAGTGAAGGTGTACACCAGAATTTGGCAAAGTCTCAGTTGTTTCTTGCATGAGTATCTGTAAGAGCAGCTGCTACCTCTATAGTTGAGATAAGCCTTCAGTGTGCCTCTTGTCTTATTAAAATGCAGAGAGCGAGAACTTGATAAAATTAGAAAAAATTAATTTCTTGTGTCTCAATTTTAATTTCTCTATCATTTTAGGCATTAAGGCACTTCTTGCAAAGTCCAAGCACAGAAGATAACTTGGCTATGGAAATGGCAATTGAAACAGTAAGCAACTTTGATAAAACAAAAAATTCTTCCTTTTAAGATGTTTACCTTCAGTATTGTGTCATTTTCCCAACATCACTGAGTATGTTTGGGTAGATTGCAAATAGAAGGAAAACTGTATCAGTGAAGATGATATCAAAATGTGTCTAAAAATCCCATTTTAACACATTAAAAAATAAATACAAACTGCTGCATGTCAAAGCTGATGAACCAAGGAATCATCTGGTTTGAACATACAGAACTAAAAGAATCATGTTCTAAATCTATCTAGTTTCAGTGCTTTATGGAAAGGCTCCTTATGAATAAGTTATTTTTCCCTTCTTTTTTCATATCTTAATTTCTTGTGTCTTTTTTTAATAGGTAGGACGGGCAAAAGATGAGGCCCTAACAAATCAGCTGATTGACTATCTTATGGGAGAGGGGGATGGCATGCCCCAGGTATTATATTTTTATCACTGCTATTCTGTTACATTTCTGTGCTACAAGATATTTTGTGCTTACTTTGTCCTAAAATTCTTAGTAGGCACAGACTGTGCCTACTAAGGGGCAAGTAGGGGCACTTAAGGGGCAAGACTTGTATGATCATTACGTGAGTCATTCACCCAGTAACTCCAGATTCGGAAATATAAAGAAGGAAGCAACTATCTTAGATACAGTATTTTTCTTCAGTCATCTTTATGAAAGCAGGTAGTTGGGCAGAGGAGGTCCAAATTGAGGCTCATCATGAAAGTAAGAGACAAAACGTAGCTGTTTATTGTTGCCGGTTTGCCAACTGGCTGCTGCCTTTCCCAGGTGGGCAGTCAGCATGTGTATGTCTGGAGACGAGCTACAGCACTGTTCTCTTCCTGCAGGAGCAGAGTTGGTCTGACTTCTGCAGTGGAAGAGAGCGAGGTACAAAGCAGGAGATGCACGTCAAAACCCTAAAGCTGGCCGGGCTACAATAGTTCTTGTGGTCAACATCAGTGTAAGGCACAAAATGTTGCAGACAGAAGTAGGTGATCAGCAGCTCCTTTTTGATTTCTGAATGGCTTTGATGATAACAAAGCTTGTACATTTCGTCGTATTTGGACTTGAGTTCATGGAACTAAGTGGCTGAGCCACTTGAAGTTTTACTGCCTGTTACAGCAGACCTGAAATATGAGCTAAGTGGTGAAAGCTAAACCTCAGGTGAGGGAGTTGCTGTCTGCAATCAGTTGCTTATTCAAGGAATTTAGGGTCTCATACGAGTCATTGTAAATACAGTCAGGTGCAATATGATATATATATGGAAGAATAAGTTATGCCTTGCTGAGGGCAATAAGGTTTGGTAATTGTGGAGCTGACAGGGGCTCTGTGCAGTAAGGTGATTTCACCCCTAATATTACAGCTGTGGTTTGCAGTTCTGTTAGGAAATTGGAAACTCTGTCTCGTTCTGCTCTGTATGGATTAAGGGTTTGAGACTTTAGACTTTTAGAGACACTGGGCATTTGATGGCCAAGCAAACTTTGCTTTTGTAAAAGGTAAAAAAAGAACCAAACCAAAATGCTATCTCTTTATTATTTACGTCTTACTTTACCTCTAATATGAAATGTGAACTTCAGTAAAATTACGAGAGAAGCGAAACATAGCAAAACAAACAGAATTCAACTGCAAGAACCCAAAGGGAATTAAGCTGTTGGAGGCACTGGGTGAAAAATCTATGCAGTATCAGTGTAAACAAGACTATATTTATGCTGGAAGTTGGGCGGGGAGAAACTGTAGCATCCAGTCTCTTCTCAGAACAGCAGTCTAGCTGCCTTGTTCAAAGAAGTCCATGAGACTGGGTAAGGGAAGTATGAACAGTATGAACTCCATAGTGAAGAGGTTCTAGAGATTTTAGAAAAGACTTAGGAATTTTTTGAATGCCATTATTGCTATATTTAACACTGTTTTGAACTTCAATGTAGAGCTTTGTTTTCCTTATTTAAAAGCTCTCTCTTGTTCTTCTGAATGCTTTAATCCAATCTACCATAGTCTCTCTCAGTGAGTAACAAAATTTTACTTTATCAAATCATACATATTTGCTTTAAAAACTACTTTAAAAACACCATTATCTTCATTATGATATGGAGACTGTTCTTGAACTTGTCAAGCAAGATACTGTTTTTAGAAAATAGAAGCTTCTATGTCATGACATTTTTGTAAAGCTGTGAAAGTAAGAGTGAAATTAATAGTAGCCATACAGCAGAAACTTGCTCATCATTTTAAGCATTGATCTTCAAACCAGATCATCACTGACAGCAGGCCGATTGCTTTAAACCTTTCGCAGCCAACAATGTGTGGCATATTATCAAAATTATTATGCTCACCAAAATTTTACCACACTATTGTCTGACTAATTGTAAACTATTTCTTAGATGTATCATTATGTCAGCTATTGTGTTTGTTAACTTTAATATATAAAGATTCTTAATTTGTCATGTACGCTCTTTCAGGGAACATTAACTAGCAAGGTTCTGCTGTTTTCTGTGTGCATATTTTCTGAGTACATATATTTTAAAAAGAAAAATTAACTAAAAGTATATCTAATATCAAATCAGATTGCAATAATAAATTTCCCGAAGATCTTAGGAAATGTATTAGAAAATTCTTTCCTGCATTTTCTGCTTTTTAACTTACTGACTTTAAAGGTAGGAGTATGAAAGTAAAACATGGGACTAATTTTTCTTGAATTACTTTCACTTTTTTTTTCTTTTTCTTTTTTTTTCTTTTTTTTTCTTTTTTTGGGGGAGGGTAGATATTTAAAATCTAGTATTTAAATCAAATATCATTAGGAACGTGGCAAATACCATATAAGGCCACTGGTCCATGCTGGGACAGGACCCTCTTCTGCTGCAGCAGCAGGAGAAGTGGGAGAAGCAGCCTGGATGGGGAAGTAGTGCTGCTTTTTGCTGTTCATCAATGGCATAGCCATCTGTGGCCATTAGGTGATGTCAGAAGTTGGGAAGAATTATGTCATAACCCACAATTTTTAATAATTTTTGGTTTATCCCACTAAGGGAGTAGAAATTTTTCTTTTTTAAGACAGCTTACAGTAGTTGCAGTTACTTTATTATCCAGATAACTATTTCATTATTCTTAAGTTGCAATTCTTATGATGTTCAACCTTTTCATGATGTGTTACTTAAAATTCTGCTCCATCATTAGTTTAACAGTAGTTACTTTTGGTCACTTAATGTTTTTTGTTGTATTTCAAGTTAAAAATAAGATTTCTGTCTTCTCTTTTTTATTTCCATGTGTGATTCTTTCTCTCTTCCTTTTATTTCTGTGATTTTTTTGATTTTTTTGTAATTTTTCTTTGCTTCTTGAGTACAAGCTAATCTTTGCAGTCATCTTCTTTACAAGGAAATATCTTTATATCTTTAATATTTCTGTTCCCTTGAATTTCTGCTTTTTTTTGTTTTCCTGTGTCTGAGACTCACATACAAAACCCACAGAGAGAATAACACAACATTGATTAATACAATTATTGTTGTAGTAATTTTTATACCATTTTCACATAGACTATGTACTTGAAATGTTTGGATTTACCGCTAATATTGCAGAAGTGGTTGGTTTGGATTTTTTTGCTAAGCTCTTCATAAAGCTGCCAGTGTCTTCTTTTTTTTCTTCATTTGTACATTTAAGTTGGAACCATACCATTATACACAATATTTAACTTAATTTAATCCAAATTTACTAGTTATAAGATTATCATGTACAGGCTTTACTTTTTATTGACCCCATTTTAGAAATCACTGCTAATGATATAAAATAGTGACACTCACCCAATTTTTTTCACTTAATATTTCCATTTCAGCCTAAGCAGGGTCCTTTTATTTTGTTTTTTATTTTTTCTATTTCTTTAGGAGCAATAAATAGAATATTTTTAATATTTACTTTTTCTATTCTTTCCTTTATAGTCCTATATTTTATTTTGTATTTTTAATAATTACTTCTTGAGGATTTTCTCAAAACCAAACCAACTCTGATTTGTTATCAAAGACCAATTCTTCTTCTTCTTAGTAGTTTTTTCTACTAGTCTTCTAGACATTTGAGTATACTTACAAAAATAGAACTCGTATTTGTTTTCTACAATGCTGCCATCTTGTTTTTTAGTTCTGTTTTTAAATTATTTCACTAATTTGCCTGCTGTTAGATTGCCAGTTTTTGGGTGAACTGTTTGCTACCTTTGCCATTCTTGAGCTTATATCATTATCAAAAGTACCTGGTATAGCAAATTACAAATTGTATGCATCTTAGTTGCTGGTTGTCCCCTAATTTTCATTTTTTTAGCTGTCTTGGATGTCTACCATCTGGTCCCGGAAGAACACATTCAGTAGGGGTCAGATTTTGTCATCTGCATCCACACCAAGCAATGTTTGCATCTAGATCCGTAAGGCATTTAAGCATTTCTGGCAAGACTTCCAAAAGGAGTCTCCCTGGATTCTTTTCTAACTCCATAAATGCCCACACAGCTGGAATTGTTTGGTTTGCCCCTGTACAGCTCTCCATGTGCATAGCAGTCTGTGGCTTTCTGCATCCCTCCTGGCAGGGCTTGGCCAGCACCTGCCGGGATGCCCTCGGGCCCTCAGCATGGGTGTTCTGTGCCTGGGCAACAGCCAAGCCCTGCAAGGGACGGTGGCACAGCTGAAGTGTGTTCAGACAAAGGGCTCTTCATGAAGCAAGCTTGTCTGCTTTCTTTGGAGAATGTGGTAGTGGGATGAGCAAGTCAAGAAAGCGAATACAGCAGTATGTATTTGGTCAGTATTAATAGCTTTTGTATGATTTCATGCAGGATGCCAAGTACCTGTTCCGCTTGTACATGGCCCTGAAGCAGTACCAAGATGCTGCCAGAACTGCCATAATTATTGCCAGGGAGGAGCAGTGTTCAGGTAAGTCTGCTTTCTCTGATGTGATGGCATCTCTCATGCTACCTCCTAAGGCACCCTACTTAGGGTGCTGTTATTTGTGTAGGATTATACTTAGAGAAGACATGTTGTTTTAATTATATTCACGTTTCAAATTTGAAAGTAGACTTGGAGAAAACCTGTGGACTCACACGTGTATATTAAATATTGGGAACAAAAGAAATTTATGGAAAATATCTGTGTTCTTTATTACATTCAAGTAAACACAGTGATTAAGAGAGCCTGTGACTACCTTTCTATTGCAGGTCATAGAATTGTCATTTCTACATATGGTTTCTGAGTTGGTACTGAACCTTTAGTCTTAGCACCTGACTTTTATCAGTGGAAAGTGGGCAGAGGAATTGATTTCTGTTGAACGACCAGACATATGCTTACTTTAAGCTTGGTTTCCCTTTGTAATGGGTTGCTAAAGTTAGAAATAGACAAAAAATAAGGAGAGGGCTAGAAGCAAAGTAACTGCCACCTCCATTATTCACGCGACACTGTAGCCATGGCAACAATCCTACCATAACACTCCTTGCTTTTCATTTCAATTATGTAAAAGAAAAATCTATAAAGGAAAAATAGCAGCCTCAGGAATAACCCAGGCAAATTAACATTTTGGGGCTGCTCCTCAGCATTGGGCTAAGGAGTGGAAAAACCTCTGAAACCCTTGGCAAGCAAATCTCCCAATCCATCATAGCAGTGAGTAATGTATTTGTGCTAATTGTATAAGCAGGAAATGCAAAGGCTCTAAGGTTTAAGTATTTACTAGTTTCTCTGAATTTAAAAACTTGTGTCTAAAATGCAGTATCCCATCATGTTTTTCATAGTCCCTAGTAGTGTAAATGTGTTCTGCAACATTGTAATAAGAAGGACAATATTTGTCTCACTAAAAGCACCAATCTTGCAGTAACTATTTCTTCTAGAGGGGCAGTTTTACATCAGCCCCCTGTTCCTTCAGCAGATTTCAGTGCGCTTGGTTGTGAAATTTGCACAAATATAGTTTGTTCTTTCCTTAAAAATACATCTAATAATATTATTTAAGCAATACTACTTGGTATTTTTCTTTGGCTATGCCATTTTTAGTTTTCCATGAAGTTGTTTTTATGTAATCATGTGATTTTAAGACTGTATTATACTGTCAGTAATACAATATAGAAGAATAATGTTGTTTTCCGGCAGCTAATTCTGAAGTGACATTTAGCTGTCTCACACAAATTTCACAGTTCAATTCAATTGTAGTGTATAACAAAGCATTACAAATTGCTCTGTAGAGTGAAAACATCTGCTGATAAAGAGAAATACAGGGAGGCAAAGGAAAATGTTTGCTGAAATAACTGGAATTTCCTTTAAATGCCTCCAGATGCAAAGAGTAGGACTTTCTCAGCCTCTAATAATGCAAAAAACCCCAAAACAACCAACAAAACAACCGCCAAAACAAAACAAGAAGAAAACAACTAAGATTAGATGAATTGCAAAACACTACTTGATTTCAGCTACACTGAAAATTTAATGAAATCCTGTGGTTTCAGGACAATCCTCCATAGTAACCTTGAAGCAGTATAACATAGTGAAGTGACATTCAAATTTCAACTATCCCTTGACAGGTCTTGGGTTTGTTTGGTTGCAGAGGCAAGGAGTTGCCAAGGCAAATGATCAAGTAAAAGTATGCTAAATTCACATTTAAGAAGTAGCTTTTGAATATCTGACACTGGAGGAAAAAAAAACAAAAACTTTAAATGCTCTGAAAACATCTTCCAGTTTTAAAGTTCATTATATTAAATTGCCATCATATATATTTTGCTACTGTTTAGATTACTTCTCCCAGTGTAATTTTTTTTTTCACGTCCTGGCTGATATTGTTTGGCACACTGTGACAAGCAACTGCTTGTGGCTTTCTGAAGAAATTGTCATGCAACAGTTTTATTCAGAGGATCAACATAACTTCAGCTTCCCTATATGTCATTAGTAAAGATATTGTTATGAGAAATCAAATTTACTGTTGTTTTTTTTTTTCTTAAGGAAACTATCGAAATGCACGTGATGTTCTTTTCAGTATGTATTCAGAGTTAAAGACCCAGAAGATTAAAATCTCTTCTGAGATGGCTACAAACCTTATGATTCTACACAGCTATATTTTAGTGAAGGTAAGGAACTGAGAAATTGAATTTATGTGTAAGTTGCACAGTGTCTGATTTACTGAACTGTATGTGTGGATGCTCTGTTTACATCAGTTGTATTGTCATATAGATTGTATCATAGAATCCAAACGCATGCTAACAGCAAGCTTCAGGAGGACGATCCATTGTTGTTTCTGCCTCTCTGAGGAGCAAATCTTTTTTTAAATACTGGATAATTGAAAAGTACATATGACTTCCTGTTTTCCTTTTGCATTCATGCTTACAAATACTATGCTACTAGTACAACTATTTATTATTATTGTTGTTGTTGTATTTGAGTTTATTATTCATAAGTAGATCAGTGCTTTTCTGTAAATGAAATTACACAGGGGCTCAAATGTTTTCTGTTAGTTAACCCATGGATGCCCATCAGGATATCCATTCCTACAGCCAGCTCTGGCCTCCCTCTCCAAGCAGTGGGGCAAGAGCTGCAAGTGGTGGGCTGAAGGCCAGAAAGACTGGGGAACAGCCATGTTGTGGTCTCTGGTCCCTTCTGTAGTCCAACTCGGCTCAGTTTCATGAAGGAGCTGCTGGCATGGAGCAGCAGGATGAAGGAATGCCAAGAGCAGGCTGCAGGAATTACTCTCCAATGGCTGCAGTAAATGTGGTTTTTTCTGCATTCCAGATTCACGTGAAACGTGGTGATCACATGAAGGGAGCACGGATGCTTATACGTGTAGCCAACAACATCAGCAAGTTCCCATCACGTAAGTGCTGACAGCAGAGGAGCTGTGCTCTGCAGGGCACCTCATTAATCAGCACTGCACTCATCCTCCCCCCGTGATCCTGTGGGCAACAACAGAGTGTAACTACACAGTGTGCTCTGCATGCTCCTCCGGGCACCTCTTCCCTACACAGCCTCCAGGATGGGATCCTCACCAGCACTTTCACCTGTCCTCACATTACTGCAGTACTGAGCAGCCTCAACCACACACAGTCTCAGGATTGTGTGTAATGAGCTGACTAGTTCTGGGACTTCATCACAAAGTTTTAATTCATCTTTTTTAAAAATTATTTTTGGGTACATGGAAAATGTAGATAAAAAACAAGCTTTAAAGACTGCAGACCAGATTTGGGAGAAATGGTTAAAGTCAGAACATCCCTGCTGCCATGCTAAGCCTCAGGAACGTGAGACCGTGAGAGGTGAAAGTTTTCTTGTATATGGCTTCAGGAGTGGCCCAAACTGTGCAACTGTGTACCATGACAAAGAAGAAAAATTGTCTTTTTTCATTAGTACTTGTCTAGCGGTATTAGCACAAAGGTTTTAAACATTAATATTGGTAAATAAATATTTGACATCACTGTTTTGTTCTATTACAGATATTGTGCCAATCTTGACATCAGCTGTGATTGAGTGTCACCGAGCAGGATTGAAAAATTCAGCCTTCAGTTTTGCTGCTATGTTGATGAGACCTGAGTATCGGAGTAAAATAGATCCAAAATACAAAAAGAAAATTGAAACAATGGTCAGGTGAGTGATGGTTATCAAATGCACACAATTTCAAGGCTTTATTTGCAATGCTGTTCTTGCTCATGAAGCCTGTAGACTGTTTTCATGTTATTTCACTGTCTTATATTTGAAAGGCAAAGAACGATTTCTCACCCTTCTCTGAGAATTAAGGCCTTCCTTTGAATGTGATAAGCCTTAAATGCAATGTGCATTTAAAATACTTCCTAACCAGCAAATTTACTGTTGATCTTCTCCATACAGACACAAGTGCAGCCACACAGTTTTAGTTGGTTTCTGGTTGAGAATCCACAGCCAAACTGTTGGCTACTACAGCAGCAGCGTTGTGCTCTGTGATTTAGATGACTAAATGGCGGAGCTAAAAAAGAATCAGAAGTCAAATAAAATATATGAATTCCTGACAGTTTCTTCCTTATCTGGAGTTTTGTTTTGATCCTAGTCAATAGTTTCTGCCAGAGGAAGCGTAGGCAATTGTAGAAGAGCCGGGCATGCATATGTAACACTTCTGCCATTTATTCTACTAGTCTCTAACCAAGGCTCAGGGACTTGCTGAGCTCAAGACGGGTGGTTTAGGTATTTATTTATTAAGTCTCTAAGCTCTCCATGAGCTTATCCACTCTCTCTGCTTAAAGTCAGGTAAATATTTAATTAGAGTTGACTCCTACAAGACGTTCCATTGTGTCAAGACTGGTCTCTAACTAGTTTAAGGTGATGTCTTGTAGTTTTCTTCTTGGGAGAGATCTACCCTTTTCTGTGTCATTTGTGATTTTAAACATCTCCGTATTTTATTTATTTCCCTTACAACAGTTACATCTTTTCAGGACCTGAAGAGTCTCAGCTTACATAGCTTTTTTATGGATACTGGTTTTTATGGTGTTCCTCTGAAACTCTTTGTACAGCCTTTTTGGAGGCAGTTAGATGCTGTATAATCCTACCAGAAAGCCTTTTTTTTGTTGTTATTCTTGTTCTTTGTGGTCCTGCTACAGAAAAACTCTGAAACAAAGAAACCATAGCTTTATAGTCAATACATACAGACCCTAAGTTTTGAAATCTTATAAAGTATTAAGATCTGTTATATCTTTTAAAGATGGTGGTGTTTCTAATTAGATGGAAAATGACCTATTTCTGAGTTGACATAATTGTGATGAAGCTTAGGTGATAACTTAAAAGGGAGGAGCTGACAGAATGTAAAATAGCAGCTGGAAGCTATGCAAGTAACTCAAAGCAAGAACACTTGCTAAGTATCAAAGGCATTGTAAAACAGCTTTGATAAGTTCAAACAGCGTGAGGGTTTTATTCACAGCTGTATCTATGTTTTAGACGTCGGGACACAACTGAGACAGAAGAGCCAACAACAGCCTGTCCCTACTGTGCTTTCCAGCTCCCAGAGTGTGATCTTCTGTGTCCCAACTGTAAAAACAACCTTCCATACTGCATTGCAACTGTGAGTGTCTGCTGTGCTTTCTGCACTGTGACAGTAAAGGCAAAGCTGCTTTCCCTTCTAAAAATAAGTTCATTTAAACTTCAGTTTGCTAGTGGATCCAAGCTAGATATTTTTGTGCACTTACAGGTTTTTCTAATCTGTTGCCAAATTTCTTTTTGTCTTTGATGATGATAGAGTGTCCTCACTTGCCACCTACAAGTAAGTAGCAGGCACTTGAGGGGGCCAGTAAATTCAGGAAGTCATTCTGGGAGACTTCAGCTTCCCAAGAAGGCAGGTGCAGCACCAGCAATCACCAGCACACACATTTGGTGCAGTTGGTGCACTTGGGAGAGCAGACAGGCTAGTGCTGCTGATGCCTTCCCAGCTCAGCCATTTGCCCAGGGGCTTTGGTGTTCAGAGAACTAACAGAAGTCCCCCTTTCCTTTTCCATGTACAGGAGCTTGTGGAGGGCACACCTCTCCTCCCCTAAGCTACCAAGACTTCAAATTAAAAAACAAAAATTAAAAAACCAAACCAACCAACAGAACAAAAAAAACCTAACAAAACTTCACAAATCTGTTTTGGGGAATTTTTAAGCACATCCAATGCTAATGGTTCAGGCAGTGACCTCAGCATTTCTTACATTACTCATCCTTCCAGAAATGAGAAGTTCTAACATTTTTTGTTTCTTTAGAATGTACTGAAAAGGTAAGGATGGCATACTTTCCTGGTGGAAATTACTGTACAGCTACTTTATAACTAACATAATTTTTACTGGGTTCACATGAATTGTCATACTAAAATTGCAGGGGAAAAAAAGAGAACGTACTTGAACAGGAAACAAATGTTAGAGTTAACATTCTTTATTAAAACTAAAGAATTAATTCTTACAAAAAATTAATATCATTATGTGGGGGTCTTTTTGCACTATTGGTTTAGCAGAGTAAGATGACAGGTATACTTTAGAAGTAATGCCTTTAGGAAAACAAAGGATTGTAAATATAAATTTATAAGCCAAATACAATGTACATGTTAATGTATGTTACACAATATTTCTTTAGGCTCCATCTTAGCCAGTTTATGTCACAAGTGTTTGTAGACATTAGGACTGTGGCATTTTCAAATATCTAATGAGAATCAGTGTCAAAACAGTCTGCTGTTGCATATTGTATTAGAGCATAAATTTCTCAGTTCAAGGTGCTGCTGTGTTTTATAATATTGAAAAGATACATACAAATTCATTCTATCAAAAGTATACTGTAGCAAAAAAGAGAAAATGTAGAGTAAAGAGGCAAAGGCTAGGCAGGCTCACAAACTTGAGTGCTGAACGTGACCTGCTGGACTCAGGTGCTTTGGGGGCATTTTTGTATGTCATACACAACACCAAAAATGCCAGGAGATTTAGGTACAGCTCTGGATGCAGATCTACAGCTAGCATTCTAGAATTGCCAAACTAAAAGTACTTTAAACACTGTAATTCAGTATATTCTCCAATTTCCATTTTTAAAAGGAATGCAAATGATAACACTGCATCTCTGAGAGTTCCTTTTCTAGTTACAGCATTTACACAGTAATCAAGCTACATATAGTAGTAACACATCTATATAGGGCTTTTAATTCAAGATCTTAGAATTCAGTTGCTGAGACTTCTTCATAGTAACAGGTCCAAAAGTGAATGCTCTCTGTAGCCGGGCAGCACTTGCCCCCTTGTTACCTGCAGTTTTTGTGTGCAGGGTCAGCACATGGTACGCGATGACTGGACAGTTTGCCCACACTGTGACTTTCCTGCCCTCTACTCAGAATTCAAAATGTAAGTTGGAATCTTTTTGTATTGCAGTGTTCTGATATTTGTTCATATTTTAGCAGCTAATGGATCATGGTACTAAAAACATGTAACAGCTGGGCTGGATGCAAGAGGAATTCTCCTTACTTGGTAGTTGCACCTAAGATGCTCACAGAACATTGCTTCAAAGTTGACCAAAACGATAGGCTATGATAAAGAATTGGGCCAGTGATGCAGGGCTCCAACAGGAACAGTAATGAAGATGGATGGTGAGCTTGTGTAAGTTCTGAGCTCTGTTCCAGGAAGAAGGCCTGATACGGGGCTGGGCAGGAACACAGGCACACGAGCAATCACCAAAACAAAGTGCACACAGAATTGGGTACAGACAAAGATAGCAATAATGTCTTGTCCCTCATAATCACATGTGACAACAGGATGGGATAGCTCTGTTCCAATGTGAGGAACTCTGAGGCTGCTAAAACCTCTTTTGTTACATGTTTCAATGCTGCAAACAGCTGCCTTCCTGGTGTGGTGTTAGCTCTCAACTGTTGAAAACGTAGACAGAAGCAGCCATTGCTCTGTCCTGCACTTGTTACATAGCACTTGGTCAGAACCCTGCTCCAGGCTTTGTGCCTTAGGCCCAAGTTCTTTTGAAAAATGTTAGAATTAGCTTTTGAACTGTTACCCTTCCTTTAAAACAGCATGTTACAGACTGAAAATGTGTGTCCCATGTGTTCTGAAAGGATTAACATTGTTGATCTTAAGAAAATAAATGACTGCACAGAGTACCTCAAACTACAAGATGGGGACCAATAAATTCAGGTATGTCCTACAGTCTGTACTTTTTACTTAACAGGGTTCATTCTAGACAGCTCTGGGAGTTTTTCCCAGTAAGGAATCTTAACTCACAGCCTGGGTCAATGCCTCAGATAACTTGAAACCCAGTTCTATCACCTTTTTGCCCTCAAGCATGCAAACACCAGTAGGTTTTGCTACTGCAACTAACCTGGTTGTTAAATTGGGCTTTAACTCAGTTTACCCCTATGACCATGTTAACATCCTCAAGCTCTTCTGGTTTGGATCGTGTTCCTGAACACCATGTGTGCTTGAGTAGCACAGAGAACGGTCTGAAGATCTCAGCATCATCCAAACTTCTCCAGATCTTCCACCATGGGTTTAAGTGTGGGAAGGGAGCAAGAGGGGTACTAACCGGAAGGAGCAAATCTAAAATGCATGTTACATGATCTTAACTTGCCTATTTAACAGAATCTATCCCAGGATGACAGCAACAAGTATTGGCCTGAGATAGTCATACTTCACATGAGAGCATGGCTCTGTCCAGACCAAAGCCTTAGATCCAGGACTTTGTGGGGGTTTTTTTTAATGGTAACTAAAAATGAGTTAACAATGTTCCTCAATGTTAATAATTTCAAGGCAGATTTACTATTGCAAATAGCTTATGTGAAAACTCAGCTGTAGATCAGAATAATGCAGTAAAGTTCTTTGGGGGAATTTTCAGTTGATTTTATTTTTACTGATCTGCTATCACCGTGTATCTAAGAATATAATTAACCACTTCTGTTTATTTCCAGGACTGCTTGTGTTGTTGGCTGGCAAGCAGCAAGAAAAGCTCTATCACTACATCACACATCTCTTCCCCAGAAAGGCCTAATACCAGCCATGTCACTTCTATTTTGTGATATCTGTAACTATTTAGCTTTTGATACATTTTGTACTTCAATTTGTTGTAGTAATAAAACTGATAATTAATACAAACAAAATCTGCATTTTATCTTTACCAAAGACAAACCATGGGGCCATCTTTGTAATGAGAAAAGAAAAACCACTCCCTACTGTTCTTTTTTTCAATATCAGTTCTAAACTGTTACAAATATTTTCAATTAAACATTTTTTACTCTTTAAATATTCCTTTCTGGTTTTGATTAAAGATGTAACTTGTACAAGTTACTCAAGTTTTGGAAGTAAATCCCTCACTGCTTTTCTGTGTCTCTCACTGAACAAAAAGGACAGTGTAGGAAAAGAGGAATGCCACATCCTTTACGTGAAGGAAAGACAAAACTGTGCAGTAAAGGAGGGAGACAGGACAGAATACTCCATGAACTTAAAGCTTTAAAAGAGTCCTGTGAAACATTTTATTGTCATTTTATATACTGCTTAATTTCTATAATGTACAAATAGGCCATTTATCTATGGGGTTTTTGCATCATGTACTATTTACAAGACTTCACCACATAAAGCCAGGGGATTTATATAAAAAAAAAAGCAGTGAAGTCCTAGGAAGACTCAGCAGAAGTGCCAGGTAACTAAGCATGACATTTTCAGCATGTTCACGCACCTACCTGGTGTCTGTTGCACAAGGACGGGTATAGCTTGTAACATGTACCATGTTAAGAGTAAGCACAGCAGGGCATCGTGTGAGAGCACAAGAGCTACAGCACCTCTATAAGAGGAGCATTTTCAGCGCACTGCTTCTACTTTGCCAGCAGCAGCATTGGATCTGTTTCACGTTCCTGGCAGAAGTTAGATAAGCAAAGCTGTGTCCAAAGCAAGATTTTACTCTAAATGTCTTGTTTTCTCTTTTCTTTTCCCTTCTTTTTTTGTTGTTTCTTCATTTTTCTCTCTTTTTGGCAGCCTGGAAGACTTCACCTTTTTTTGCTATAAACAGAAATATACAGACAGTTTAAAATCCAGCTGCAACCTGACAAAAGTTTAAGTCAAAATGTAGTCAGTGTTAAGGAAAAAGCCACCTTTTCCCCTCCCTTTTCAGGTGTGAAGTTTCCAAATGCCATGGAGAATACTGACTACAATATTCAGTCTTAAGGGCTAAACACAGTTCCCCCTTTGGTGATATCTACAAAGGTATTACTAGAATTGTCATCTGTAGTAACCACAGGCACAGGCCTGGCACCATCCTCATCAACACTTGAAATATTACTAACTTTTGGAATTGGATGCAGAACTCAAAAGTTTGGAGTGATGTCTCTCTTTGGTCCAACATAAGACAATCGATGGAAGTAACTTACGACTTTTCTACATTACCACCATTTAAAAATTTAAAAGTTGAGAGATTATTTATTTAGTATCTACTGGGTTTTTTTCTCAGTTCATTAAGATGATGCTAAAAGTCACAAAAAGGTAATTAAACACTTCAGTGGGGTGGTTTAATACTGAGAAAATTAAATCACCTTAATCATTGCATCACTGTCAACAGTATCCTGCTCATCCTCATCAGACTGGATCTCTTCCACATTCAAGTCTTCACTCAGATCAAAGGTCACTGCAGATCCTGACTGCCTTTTAGATGCCTTGACAGAACTAAGTGAATATGGAGTCAGATGTGCCTCTTTGTTGTAGGCACGTGTAAAAGCTGCTTTGACCTGGCAGGGAGGAAAGAAGGAAACTGAGCATCAGTTTAGGAGCCATAGATTGTTAGCTGACCAATTTACTGAGAGATTCCACATCAACTTTCCTTTGGAAAGATGTGACCAAAGATACACAGAAGAAACACGCTCTCAAAAGGACACAGAAAGCATTTAACAGCTGTATAGTGAAGGCTCATTTTAAACAAGTCTCACATAATCCTCAGTAAAATGTGCATCTTCAGATGCTTCTTGCTGAGGCCTACAATTCAGCACAGTCACACCAGAGACCCCTTCAGCAGCACTATACACTTGCCAGGCTAAGCAGCATATTCAAACTACAGGAAAACACCTGATAGTAAGGTAGGTTTATTTACCAGCAGGTTCTTCTCTTTCCGTGAGCACCTGACCTGGCTGAGGGAGATCATGGTTCAGATCACATCTGCCTAGTTTGTAAAAGCACCCTGAGCTTAAGCTCACCTTGTACCAGGTGAGGGTCCCAACCACGAGAATGCAGTGGCTGGACACTGGAAGAGCAGCATACGAAGCACCCCAGGTCTGGCACTTCTGTCTAACACGACTGGGAAAGGTGCAAGCAGCAAGGCAGCCTCTGAATGCAGGGCCTGCTCTGTAACACAGGCAGCTGTGTGTCCCTCCTCCTTTGCAGGATGGTAAGAAAGGCAGGGCTGTGCCTGAAGGACACAGATCTTACAACCAGAGCTTGCCTCTAGAAAGGTACCAGCTTTCCCTGTCCTTCCTGTGTTCTGCCTCTATACCCAAAACACAACTGACTCCCAGTAATCCTCTACACCAGGAACAAAAAGTGTAAGACTCCTGAGTGAAGCACAGCCTGATTATCTTTAGAACTTAGCCCTGAAGTTTTAGTGGTATGTTTTAGAGCTGATTCACAAAGCCTACTATCAATTATGGTTAAGCTAGTCCACCAACTTCAGCCTTTCCAAAGCACATCCATACCACAGCAATTATTCCAGGAGTTCATTTTTAAGATATAGAGGGAAACAAAAAAATTCACTGGTGAATTTTACCTTGGGATCCAGCTTTGAAAAAGGACTGGGTTTGCCTCCCCACGTGCTTATTTCCATGATATTTTCAACGTCTTCTTTCATCAAGCAGTAAGAGTCCATAACTGATATAGCTTGTTGTACACCATCTGCTCCAAAGTCTTTCAATGGCTGGACAAGTGCATCCCGCAAATACGACAAATATTCCATATTTACTGTCTTCTTGCACATCTGAGTTCTTTGTCAAATTGAAAAAAGTATTGAGTAAGTAAATCTGTCCAACCAGCACCATTGACTTCTAAAGACAAGAACAAATAGGTAAGGAGGCCCTCAGCAAATCAACAATCAGATGCCTTAAGAGCAAACTGCAAGTTGTACTGTGCCATTCCTTTTGCCATACCTGCGTTAGGGAATAACCAATGCAAGGTATTTGAGCAGCAAGCAGTCTGAGGAAACACCTCCCTAACTGAGAAACAATTTCAGAGGAAAAGAAAAATGCAAGGTACTTGTGATTATACTAAAAGCATTTGTAGGTTTGACTTGTTCAAATTAAGCACTGAGAAAAGCGTCACCGATAACACATGAATACATTCACAGAACACATGAATGCATCACTTGTTCAAGGAATTGATGGTAGGTAATGAACTGCACAAGAAAGAACTGTATCAGAGGAATGTCAATACTACCTGAGACTCATGTGCATTGCCAGTTCCTGAATGATACGATCATGTTTGCCTGTGGATGAGAATTTCCCCAGCCAGCTGGGAAAGACAGGAAACTGGGACATGTAACCCCTCATCAGCTCCCCTGGGAGAACACTTGCATAAATAGCCTGAAAAAGTAACACACATGCCAAACTCAGATCACACAAAGTCTCATGGACGCCATGACACACTGCCCTGCACTGCACTGTCCCCAGGAAAGAGGGGTGGTCAACACAGGGCCACAGTGGAAAGAGTTTATTTTATGAGAATTCTCTCAATTGCTTATTTCTGGTCAATCCCTGTTGAGTTACAGCTTTACCCCTTGTACCACCCTGTTTGTTACCATGTTCTAAAATACCTATGAAATTATCTGGGTTTCAAAACTCAAAAAAAAAAAACCCAACCCCCAAACATGGCCTTTTCTCATGTCCAGTTTAGACTGCAGTTGGACAAATACTCACTTCACATAAACAAGTGATCTCCAACATAAAGACACGGTGAAGGAGACATTTCCAAAGAACACTGCAAGTCTGCATCAAGACAGCTATTGTTCCTACACAATTCAGCTCTTTGGACCTGTACTGAGCAGGGGGTGAACTAGATGACCTCCAGAGGTGCCTTCCAATTTCACCTACAATGCCAGTCATAATCCTTGAAGCACAAGTCTTGTCAGCATTTCAGTGAACATTAAAAGAAGTGCAGTGACCAAACTTCAGTCCTCTGTGCTTTGGGAGAAATCCTGCCACAGTGAGAGGAAGGGCAGAGCAGGCTTCTAACAGCACAAGTGATACACACCACATGCTTCTATGCTTTGTAACAGTCCAACTTTTCCAAGTTTCCTAAGACTTCATTTCATGTTGCAGCATGGGCTCAACCATATGGATATGGGAAACTCTTCTGATCACCAGTAGAACAGAGAATACTACATGAAGTACAAACTATACAGATACATAATCATACTGAAACACCAATTTCCACAGATTCACCTTTAACACTGGACACCCCTTAAAGAACATAAAATGAGTGTTAAGTGCTCACCTGTGTTGGAAGAAGATTCCAGTTCTGCTTGCTACGAATCTGCCTGTCCACTATATCACCATCACATATACTATCAGCTGCTCTACTCAAGAGCACCAAGTGCTTTTTTAAATTACCTCTGGAAAAAAATAAAGTTGATTGTATTACAAAGCAGAAATATCCAGATAGGTTTTGGTCTCCTTTGACTCCCTGACACAAAAGCCTATGTCAATTTAGGGTTTGGAATAACTCACCCAGCAGCAGCTGGTTTCACATGCACATAGTTCTCTTGGACAAAGAGAGGTGCTAGCGAATAATCGTGGAAGAAAAGATCTGATTTGTCTATAAGAGACATACGAGCAGCCTCCTCCCCAGTAGCGAAAACCTTCCGGACAACATCAAAAGGGCTCTAAATAAATGACATTTCAAGAAGTCAGTGGCTATAAGGTCAACACAAAAAGTAAGACACAGCACAGTATCAACTAAATTAGTATCCAGGAGTACCTTGACTCATCAGTCCAACCTCCGCGTTCAGTATTTCCACCCTACAACTTTACCAGTTTTAAGAACAGTATTTTATTTTTGATATTAAGAGAATTAACTCCTGAACAGAGAACAAAGATAGGAAGAATGAGCTTCACAATTGCACCTTACATAAGAGACCAGTATATCAAAATATATACTCAGTCCTTGATACTACTCTTCAACTACTTGTGGCAAATGTGATAGCTCTTGGCACCTAGGCTTTATTCAAAAGATGCTTATAAAGCCTAGTGATTGTATCAGAATATGACAGTAAAAGCCAATCCAGTATTTGACACTTACCAGTTTGATGTCCTTTTTGGCTCTGCTGGCATCTGTTTTAGCCTCATCGTAAGTCAGTGATTTGTCTTTTGCACACCACATATTAAGATTATGTAAAACCTAAAGAACAAAATTTACAATTTGGTAGCATAATAGAATTTAAATGGAAGACTCCAGCAGTAACAGCCTGATCTTTATACATAAAAATACTGCTCAAATACTTTGGAGTTAATGTACATAATCTGCTATCTGAATGGTCACTGATGCTGAATGGGTACTGACCTGTCTGATGTCCTGATTTGCTGCCAGGATTATCTCTTGCATAGCAGGTGGGGGAATTTTTAAACCTTCTTTAAATGCAATAGACATCATGGCACCCTGCAATGACAATTGAGAAACTGTCACTAGAGAATTCCTATGAATTCTTTCCCCAGTAGAACATACTGACACGTCTATGAAAGAGCACTCCATATTTTTCTGCATTTTTAAAGCACGTATAGCTCAAATTTTCTCTCATAAACATAAACCATCATTAACCACTGGTGTAGAAAAGAGCATGCTTGTTTATAAAAATCCATTTTGGATATTTTCTTAGGGCAGTCATCTAAAATCCAGAAAGCTTTGGGAAGAAAAACTCAGACAATTCATTCTGAAAAGCAGTTACTCACTGAGATGATCCATTTTGTGGTGTATCCAATTCTCAATAAACTCTGCCACATGAAAACTGAAGTTACTGATGGTAATTCAGTGCAGTCCATAAAACCACAGCCTACTTACTTTGATCTGTTCTAGACGAGGTCTCTGAAAACGAAGATCCAAACAGTAGTGGACCAAGGAGCGCATTTTAGGATGATTGCGATCATTGCACATACAAATGATGGGTATCTTCGTGTGTCGGATCAAACCAATCAACTCCTGTAATGGAAACACGTTACAATTACATCAGATAACCTGGATAATAGGAACAATTAGAATGTCATACCAAGCAGGATGAGTCCCTGCCTTAAATCAGATCCTTGACAGGTGCCAAGTCCATAACACCCCTCCTGCTGTAATCACATTTCCACACAGCCCCTTGCCTATGTTTTTCAATTGCTGTTCTATTCAGCTGCAAGAGATCTGCTGCCTACCACTTCCACTGTCTACTTCCAACAATTATGTTTGGAACTGTCTTCAAGAAGCAATGAAGACCAATAGCCCAGAGTCCAGCTGTCCACTTGCAGAACTAGACTCATTTCTCCAAAGGCCAGTTTGACCTGGCTTATGCGCAGAGGGAACACACAGCTTTCTGCCTGCACCCTGCCTCAAAGAACGAAAAAGCAGAAAGTAAAAAGATCAGCTCATCCCTGCTCCTTGAAGCTTCATCATTTTTAGGCTTGCCAGAGCAAACTTTGCTAGCTCTAATGAAGGTGAAATTCAGTTCAGTTTCATTCCTGCAATGGAAATACCTGCATCTTAGCTAAAAATCTGTATGCCCTTTACTGTCAAAATACTGCACGTGACTATAGGAAATCCTCAGAAGCTAAAACTGGAGCTACTGAAGAGAACAAAGGATGCTGCTGCCTATGCCACACATTAGTTATTCAGTGTTACTGCCTATGCAAAAGAGCAACAGTCCCAGCCAGATTAAGAACCTTCCACTGCAGGGAGGTGTCACCTTAGAGAGACCTTAGGATAAATGTACCCGTTCTGAAGTGCACACACTCAAGTTCATCACTCCAGGCTTCTTCTACACAAGTATCCTTCTGCCTCTCTCTACCAATGCACAATTCTTTCACAAAGACAGGCTCCTAAAACACACCAGACTGTGCTCTGCAGAGAGTTTGTTTACGGACCATGGGTTGAAGACAGCAGAGTGGCTTGACTGTTTTTGCTATATATGGCACACACTCTTGGCAATGGCATGAGCTAGGAACTACAGTCGCTTCACCTGAATCCCTCCTCTGTCTTCATTGCCTGCCATACCATCCACTTCATCCATGATCAATACATGTTTCCCGCTAACTGATGAAGATGCACCTGAAAATGAATATGGATAAGAAAATGAGATGGGAATAAAGGAGTCTTGCTCAGAGTTTTACCCAATGCTAAGTAAGATAACCCCAGCCTAGGCAGCTGAGGTGGTGGCTCTGCCACTTGATCACATGAATCTGTGTTCACAGACCGGACTATAACCTCATGTCACCTTCTGAGAAACAAGTCCCATGGAACAAAGGAGCAACTGCAGAGTTCTTGAGTAGTTTGTGCAGATTAACAACTCATGCTATGAATAGCAGCATTTAATTCTAAATTGAAGAAGAAATATAACAGCTTACTACATGAACCGATTCCTACTAGAGCCAGGTCCCTCCACGTGACAAGCAAGATAAATTCCTAACATTGTGTAATAAGGAAGCTCTGTCCTTCCTCTAACCAGACAATAAAACAAAAATCTCCTTCAAACAATAGACGCACCAGAATAGAAGTCTTTGATGCTGGTGTTGTTAAGTGATTCAGCAACTACTTCCCTTAGACTGTTCTTGCTGCGAGTGTCACTGGCATTCAGCTCCATGTAGCTATACCCCAGTTCCTGGTCCAAACACATAAACCACATAAAAAGTGAGAACACAGATCAGTGAAAAATGATACAGCTTTAATTAGTTTTTCCCCTTATATTCCTTTTCTCTCGCAATTCAAAAAAAATTATAACCATGTGTGGAACACATAGGCCCAAAAGAGATTCTTTTTGTTTTGTTTTTGTGGTGGGTTTTTTGTTGTGCTTTTTCTTCTCTTTTTTTAATTGGTTTTTTGGTTGGTTTTTGTTGTTTGTTTTGAGTTTTTTGGTTGGTTGGTTGTTGGGGTTTTTTTTGTTTGGTTAGTTGTTGGGGTTTTTTTTGTTTGGTTGGTTTTCATTTTCTTTTGTTTTAATTGAAGGGGATGGGGAAGCATTGCAGTCATTGGCACATATAAAATTTTGGAAGATTTAAGAGAACTGCCAGCAGGGATAGAAACAGAGCTATGAGCCAAGGCTGGCTAAGCTCCATGGAATTTCCAGCTGCATAACAAAGAAACATACCACATGGCTCTGAAAGCTGCAGGAAAGAGAAACTTAACTATTTAACAAGTAGAAAACACAACTCCCCCAGCAGCACTAACACAGTCCCTGACACAACTTAACCCAGCTGCTCTTTTATCAGCAAACTCTCCTGCCAGAGGCAGCCAGAATACAGCACTGAGCACACACAGCCTTGGTCTCTTTTGCTGGCATTTCCTGTGGAGCACAGAGAAATGCTCTGCAGAGTCCTGAGGGAGCTGAGAGCAAGCCAGGCTGGAAACCAGAAACAGAAAAGACCATGCTTTGAGAAAAAAAATGAGCCAAAGACAGCACATTCACGTTTTCTAAAGATCTAGTTCTAGGTGTGGCATCAACTTGCTGGCACAAAGCTCAAAGGCATGCTGTGGGGGAAGGGGGGGAAAAGGTTTGAGTTACTCTATGCAACAGATTTCTAAATTCAGATTTAGAAATGGACACATAGCCATGTCAATTTCTCATATTCTAAAGCAGCATTTCAATTTAGAAGAAATCTGGGAAAGATCTGTTAGATATATAAAAATCATAATCTTAGGCTTTCAAAGAGCTTGCCGGGATCTGACTGCCACTAAATTAAGTGCAAATATTCTCCAACATTTGCAGAACTAGTGCTGAATGCTCACAATTGGAAAACCATTTCCAATTATTCAACATACTGTGATATGGTTCCTCTCACTGTAACAGAAAGAGAAATGCAGACACCCATTGGTACTTTCTCACCTCAGACCTGATAAAGGTATCTAAACAGCCATGTATTTTCACCCGTAACCCTGTTCTGAGCAGGTGCAACCTGGCTGAGAGCAGACCCTGGTCATCCAGAGCACACCCAGCTGCAGCTGTATCCAGATACAGAATTAATATGTAACAAAAATGTGCTGGGAATAACCATTACTATGAACTCACCTTACAAACCAAAGCTGCTGTAGTAGTTTTACCAACTCCAGGTGGACCAGAAAGTAATGCTGCTTTAAAGCCTGTCCCATCATCTTTGCCTCCAGTTTTACTGGCTTTTGCTAAAAAAAAAAAAAAAAAAAAAAAATACAGGTTTTACCTAGGTAGGTAATTATGAAACAAACTGCATGCTCCTAAAGATATTGGAATTTTTCCTCATTTAGAGCTTGATAAGAACATCCAAAGATCCATATACACCTGCATCGTTAACCACTTGGGATAAAGCAGCTTAACCCAGCTTACAATTTATGACTTGCAGTGATTTTGAACTGAAAAATACCATGAAGTGCTATTGATGTAATATAACCATTTCAGCAATCTCCTCATAACCATATCATACACATAAAAAAAACCCAAAACCACCAGCAACTCCACACACCACCACAAACAAATTAAGCCAAACCCCAAACACATCACATACAAAAGCCCCACTACCCACTATGGCTGAACTAAAACCCTCTTTTAAACACAGAAAAAACTGTCTGTCCATAGGACGATGAACTGTCTCTATGACACATGCTCCATGACACTTCTTGCCAGAGCCAGGACCTTGACAATTCATCTCTACACATGACAGCAGCCCTTTAGACCTGCTCCTATCCTGTATCTTCACTGTTGCCAGTGCCTAACCTATTTCACTTGCTGAGGAAGAAATCAATAAGCTCAATGCAAAGCCATTTTTAGATATATCGCAGCTAACATATTTTGGGGTTTTTTGTAAAAATGAAACCTAAGACCTGGGGAAAAAAATCTTTTGAGACACATTTTCTGCTCTTTTTTGAGGTGGGGAGATGGGTAGTAAATGAACAACTACTTTGCCAAAAAAATCTCAGGATCAATTGCTGCTAAAAACACATCCAACTGCAGCCTTGTTCCTGATTTCTAGAGTTGCTCTGTGGCCACCCAGGCCCTCACTGGTCCAGGGAACCAAGGAGCACGATTAGCATGAAAGAACCCAGAGAAAATTGACCAGGCCAGTCACCTTGTCCATCTTCCACGGTGTTCTTGTGCCAATTTCTGAGCCATCGGAGCAGTTTATTGGCACAGCTTTGCTCACCCTGCTGTCCAATAACGGCCTTAAGAGATACAGGCTTGTATTTATCTACCCATAGCAGTCTCTCTGTGCCATCTTCATTAACCTCAGAAACCAAGCTCCCCTTAGGTTTTGGGGCTTCTTTCTCCTCTACAGTCTGACGTTTAAAGTCTGTAAGTTTTCGAACAGCAGTGGTTTCTTTCTTGACAGATCTGATGGTATCTCCTTTTTCAGGAGTAGACTTGTATTTTTTATTATTAGCCTCCCTTTTGTAGGGGCTAAAATTCCTTTTTCCAACTTCAGCTTTCTGCGGTGTCTTTTTGGGTTTTGACTCCACTTTCTTTCCCTTAGGAGAATAAAAAAAATAAGAAGAAATTTTTAAAAATACAGTAAATAAACAGCGTATTTATTTAAACTATTAAAGGAGTGCTCAGAAAGTAACAATGCTTGTATTGATTGAAAAAACTTCAAGAGCAGATACTCTCTGAGAAATAAAGCACAATGTCACCAGGCTCTCTGGCAGAAAAGAGGCAGGAAGTTCATTCTGGTCATTCCAAAAGCAGTCTCCTTATTCACAAAGCCTGAGGCATCCTACAATGCTAAACTGATGACTGTCAGGTTGGAACAAATGGGTCAGACACCCTTGAAGCTCTTGCAAAACAACACTTATAGAAGTTGTTCAACCTAAAACAATTCCAAGGGAGCCAAAGTCATCAGCTAATAAGCTTAGAGTTGCTTTTCCCTGGGACACTAATGGTATCTTTGCATAAGTAAGTCATGCCTGTACTGCATGCACCACATGTTAGATCTAACAGAGATTTTAATAACATTCTATCAGCCACTATAACCTAAATTTAAATGAGCACAAAAAACTTGTTACCTATTTTTGGTATTGCCTGAAAAAATTACCTTTATTATTCTTAGTTCAATTACCACATAAAGACAAGGTCTGTTATATAAACACATAGTTTACATATTCCTGGGCCTATCTGGGTACCATGTGGTATCAGTCACAATTACTTATTCCAAAGAATTAATGAAAATTCCTTGTTTGAACCCAATACCATCCAAGGAGATGCAATTATCTGCTCTGTCAGGTACCTAAAATGCAGAATAACGTCAGAGTGGGAATATAACCTTTAGCTCCCAAGTAGAGTCATTTGTTTTAAGCACAAACAAAAAATTTTCACTTTTAACCAAGATGGTCAAACTGATGATTGTTGTGTTACTATTACTGAAACAGAAGACAAACTCCTTCCAACTACAAACAAACCAAAGCCAAAAAAAAAAAAACCTAATCCCCTAAGTTTATTATAAACATACCTCTGCTTCAGCTGCCAGCTCATATTTGGACTTTTTGCCTGGCATAGTACGAATAAGATCAAACAGACCATCCTCATCAATAACTTTCGTACCTAAAGTTGATGCCTGGACCAAAGAAAGAATTAAATGTGAAGTCACGTTACATTAGGATTTACATAATTCATTTCAAAGAGTTTTCCAGTAAAAACCACGACTAGGAACACAACAACAAGAGTTATATATATGTGTGTGTGTGTATGTATGCACAAAAGTAAAAACAAAATAAAGCTGAAAACCACTTGGCAACTTCTCATTTTAAAAATGCACTTTATTGTGCACTGCTTCTTGTTGGCAGGGATACTGGAAATTACCAGTGAAGAGAGGGACAATTCAGTTTCACTTTGCCTTTGGCCAGGCACAGGAACACACTCACCTTCTCACATTTGGACTGGCCACAGTCTCGCCCCATCACCAGGTAATTTGTCTTCTTGCTGACATTGCCAGTTACTTTGCCTCCATAACGTTCAATCAGAGATTTGGCCTCATCTCTCTCAATACACTCCAGAACACCCGTAATGACAAATGTCAGACCTTCCAAGCAGTTTTCAGCTCCCTGAGAACCAGAGCATTGCAGAAAATGCCATTACTGGTACAATGCTACCAAACAGCTCTTAACCATCAGCTACTTTAAACCCTCTACCACATTAAGTACCCTATGAAACTTTGCAAGTAAGATTATCATACCTAGCTAGGTAATAGTTCTAAAAGTTCCAATGGGAATAGCTACCAACAAAACTTCACACATTGTTTACCTGACCATACTTGTAGCACTCTGCTTCAAGTGTAGCATGTCACTCAAATTAGTGACAACAATCTTCAGCTTTAAGACCAGCGACTATTTTTGATCATCATGACTTCCTAAACCAAGTTCTGAATACAATTTTTTTCTTTGGTACACTTCCTTACATTTAGTCACTGCTTTGCATTACAACTTGGGTCTAATACATTCTACCTACTGAAAAAACTATCAGTCTTTAAACAGTTAAGTTGATACTCATTAAACCACTTACAGCAGTAGGTCTACCAAACACTCCACTTCACATATAGAATCCTGTAGCCAAACTTACCTGAGGTATCTCTTTGGAACCCAATGCTTTCGGACCCTCTCGATTAAGGAAGCTTCGGTAAGCTTGGTAATTGCTCCGCTTTTTTTCAGAGTCCTCAGGACTTACAGACTGGGTCAGGAGCGGGGAAAAAAATAATATACATATTACATATATAAAAACAGCAAAATAAACCCAAGCTTCACAGTTTATGACTTTTTTATGAACTAAAGGAAAAGCAGGTTCTAAGGCTTGTTTTAAATCTATTAATATGCAATAGTGAAGCTTGTTCTGCTTTTGGTGCTTGGGTTTTTCTTTTTCCTTTTAAAAATATTTCAAAAATGGGAGTGTTTAAAAAATATGTACTCATTATTTATTGTCAGGTTTCTGTAGATTTGTCTATTGCACATGTACATGTTCACCTAACTCATAAAGTGTCACTTGAAATTCACATCCTATTTAATTTGTGATCTACACTTATATAAAAGTGGAAATACTATGAAGTAGACTTTAAGAGACACTTAAGCTTCTTAATCAGTAAACAACTGTTAAAAACTCACCTCAAAAGGAGGTGCAGGCTCTCCCTTTTAATTACAACAGTTATTTAATTGCCAAAATGGGGTACTTTATACTGTATGATTAAAAAGTACCTTTTAATGTTGCCATTAACTGCCAATGTTCAACAAATACAGTTCTTGAATCAGATTAAAAAAACCTAAATTTTTTCCTACATAGCATATCAATAATAAGAAAAAATAGGAGACTAAGGACAGAAATATAAATCCCTAAACAATGCCACCTATCGTTCTAGCCACAGAATATATCCTCAAGGTCACCACACATCAGGAAGTTTTCACTCACTAAGAAGGCATCAGAATTCCCGCATTCTGTGTTTTCCACCGAAGTTAAACAAGAGAAAGCACAGAACTGATTTTGCAGTGTACCTGCAAACCTTATTGAGCATCAGAGAACCTCAGGTCCATCATCTGTTTAATTTACACTTCGCCAAATAATTTTTACATAGTTTTAAAACTGCTGTAAGGAAGGAACTTAAGAGTCTTATCAGAATTCAAATTCTTAAAAGCTGCCCAGGAGATTCAAAGTACCAAATTACAACAGTGACACATATAATAAATGAAAACTATTTTCCTGCAAACTCCACCAAGACATCTAAATTAATTTTGATAACTCCTACCTCAGTCTTCTTGGGAGAAACTTTCTCCTTCTTTGGTGTGATCTTCTCTTCTTTCCCTGAAGCTGCTTTTTCTCTTGATAGTGAATTTTGAGCACCTCTTTCCTTTACAACAATCTCTTCTTTTTTACCATCAGATGATTGTGGGGATGAACGAGAACCTTTCAACTGCTCAGATTTAGTTTGTGGCTTTGCAGAGTAATTCTTGGCTGTTCCAGCTGAGCCTGTTGCTTTCATTTAGAAGGACGCAGAGGGAGAAGAACTCGTATATAAGAATGTATCTCATTAATATTATAAATTAGTGCAATGCTTTTCAGTTTCTGTGTCCTACCTCTTTCTGACTGCTTATATCCTGCTGTTGTATTAGGGCTGCTGTTGATACTCAGTACTGTTTGCTCTCCTTCTGTATCTTTCCGAGCCTAAATAAACACACAATGCCAAAGTCAGGGATGTGTGTCCCAAGCTACCACTGGGACACAGCAACACACTTCACTTAATTATCCCAAGAGAGGCATCCAGCACACACTGTCTGATCAGGCAGGACATCCTTTACTGAGCAAGGAAAAGCCAGGAGGGAAGTATAAAAAGTGAATATGCTATTTGCATGAAAACACCTTCCTGATCTTTTTAATGCACTTGTATGGAAGTCTCAAAACACAGGGGCCTAAATAAGAACACTCCCAGCAATGCAAGTCCTAAAAGCTTAGGTTTAAAAAGAATTCAACCTTTTTCTTCCGTGGTGTTTCATCCAACATGGCCAGAGTTCTAGCAAATTCTTCATCTTCATGCAGCTGTCTCTCTAGCTGAAAAAAAAGAAAAAGATTTTTAGACTAATGCCATACAAGTTCTAACTCTAGTATTTAAAAAAAAAAACTCTAAGCAAGCACATAGCTAGAAAATGGGTGTCCTACCAGAGGCAAATAAATTTCTGGAAATGGCACTGAAGAATTACTTGTTTCTCCCAGAAAGCAAGACTAGTTAAATCTAAAGAGAAAAATGGATTTGTTGCACTAGAAATATTATTATGCCTGTATAAGCTGTTTTCTAAGGAGTTTTTTGTTCGTATTTTTTATCGTTGTGTACCCTTTTCTTTTAAATAATCAAACTCTGAAGGCAGCACCTCGTAATAAACAGCCTGCAACAAGATGTAACCTATTGGCTTTACCAAAAGCAGTCCCAAAACACTAGCAGTAATAATGTCTGTTAAAAATTTGATGTCTCCAGGATGAATGTTTTATTCTCATTTACTACTAGCCACATATATATATAAAATTCTGTTCGTTTTGGAGAATTTAACTACTGCCCTTAGCCTTGTTCTTAGTTCTATTTACTTTAGGGAAGCAAATATACTTTAAATTTCTATTATTTATACTTGTACAACTGATTTCTCTGATACAAGAACCAGTAAGAACAAATAGGGCACGACATCCATGAAAGTTAGTTATTAGTTGTAAATAAACCCACCAGAGTCAGTTTGGTTTCATTTTTACTTCACTTAACAACATAAACCTGGAATCTCCAGTGATAACTTATCCTTCAGTTACCTTTCCTGTCCAATGGTGCCTTGAGGAAAACCTTTTCCATTCAGGAACAGTGTTCATTATTGCCAATAAATACTGACCATTGTTTCAACAAGAGAACAACAAAATTACTTTCATAATTGAAATCCAACATGCCATGCTCTAAGATCCCAACAGATGACTTTATAAAACCAGTATGCCACAGACATTGTTTGTATGTGTCCATAACAGTGAAATCTACCTTCTTTGTGTACAGTGAGCAAGGGAAAGGACAGTGACCACCAAATGCAAAGCAGACTGAGGCAGAGATACACCTGATATAAAGTACTTTGATGCACAGAAACTCTGACTGTTATAGATAAGATCAGTTTAAATGAAAGACTTAATCTTACTTTTCCTGACAAGTTGTTTAACTTTGTAGTAGGGTAAAGTTGGATTCTTTAACTCTCATCCTTACCTTGAGAGATGCATATTTCTCTGTACAAGCTACTTATTTCAAACAATACTCAATATTACAAATATATGTGGGAAATCAAATTTTCCCAAAAGCAAGTCAGTATGTGTAGGTGTACCTTCCCCTCATATTAGTACTAATTCAAATAGGAAAGTTTAAGGGTCATTCACATTTTTGTCAACTGTAAGAGAATTCAGAAGACAAGTAAAACAGACCATGGATGGCAACGACTTTTAATTTTTCACTCCAGAAAATGAAAAAATATGTAAAACCATCAAAACACTACCAAAACATGAGAAGCAGAAAATGAATTCTTGTGAAAGGCAGGATTATTAGAAGCACATCACCTGCACAGATAAAGTCTGGATAGAGAGGAAAAAGATGAAGTGATACATTCTATTTACATAACTGAAATAATGCCTATAAACATAACTGCGTGACCAGGCTTGCACATATTGATGTATTTTATTACACTTAACTAAGTATAATAAAATAGCATACCTGGAAAGTTCATCTTAATTTCTTAAGGAAAAACAATTTAAGTTAAACTGCTCTTGATACAGAGCATTAAATTTGTAGAGTTTTTACCTCTGAATCTTCATCAAGCTGCAGCTGCCTAGCAATGGCCTCATCATCTAGAGTGCTGTCTCTGCTTTGTGAAGGCTATATTAAAGAAAAAAGACCAACCATTCAGTTACCCCATTACTGTGTCAATTCTAATAACTTAGTATGTATAGATTCCCTCTGTATGCTTCTAGAAAAGGACTGTGAATGAAATATGCAACATTGATTTCTAGCTATCTAACCTGAACACTATTAAACAAGGCTATTTAGAAGGGATTTTATTATTCAAAACATGACCATGCTGTAACATAAATATCTCAACTCTTCAAACAATGCTGAACATCTCTGAAGCTATCACAACTGGCCCACTTGAAAAATACATCAGGAACTACACTGGGAATTTTTAAGTTCCTCCATACTTTACTTGGTGCTTTGTTATTCCATGAATATGTGCACCATAATGCTCGGGCAATCAACCTGCTCCTGCTTGCCCTCCACCCTCAAATATAAGCTATCCCTTCCACTCACTAACCTCAGAAAACTAAATGGATTTCAAGTAAAGTCACTTGAGAAGAAAATACTACCTTCAACTTTGTGCTATTTTATCAAGCACGGAAATGTTACTCCAAACTTGTATTTGAGGACCCGACTGCACACAGGGATCATCAGAGCTCAACTTCTACCTGAGTGGTCATTACACAGTAACACAAGGTAGCAGCAGCAGTTAAGTACTTCCTTGCAGTCAAACTGTTCATTTTGAGCTGCCATCAGACACGAGCAGCCTAAAGGAACATCATCAGTACTCACCTCTTTCCTTTTACTTGCTACCAGTTTCTTTTCTGAGCGTTGGACACTCCTTGTCCCAAAGAAATCAAGCGCAGAGGTGGGAGTCTGTTTCACTGGAGAGAGGGGCTTGCTTTTAGCTTGTGGTTTTACTTCTTTCTTCACAGTATTTGCTCCTGGACAACCAATCACTGACATCCCATTCTCCTTCGGTTTCAGGGAAACTCTTTTATTGGCAAAATCATCATCTTCATCTAAACAGAAAGAGAATTTCATTACCTCAGGTACACAGAACTCAAGTTCTAACAACAGAACTACCAAGAGAACTATTTTGGCACATTACATCAACTCAGAGCCTAAAAAAATGCTACAGGCATTCAGAAATTTTTTGAAAAAAAGGCACAACATACAGTATTTAACAACTTTAATAGCAGAACTCAAGTCTGAACAGATTCAGTACTGAAATAACAACACAACATTGTTACTTGTGCTCATACATTACCTTTCAATTACACAAGCTCACAAGGAATGCCTTCCCTGCTTAAATGGGGAAAACAATAAACGGAAAAACTAGATCGATGAAATTTGAACTCTCTCCTTAATTAATGAATGTCAAATTGAACAGCACAACTCTTCCTTTACATTTTATATGAAGTAAAAAGGCACATTTATTCTATTAAATTACAGTATTCATCAACAAAGCAGCTAATATAGACTTTGTAGTCATGTATTCTTAAGAATATCTCCATCTTACATTACAAGCCAAGGAAAAATATCAGAACATTTTCTTTACCAAAAAAAAAAAAAAAAAAAGATTCTTGGGTAAGCTTCCTTGTTATTTTTAAAGTATCGTTCATCGTTTATGAATGTTTTAGCAAAAACATTTCAATGCCATTTTTTCACTTTTCCCCTTTTAAAGATTCTATGAACTCTCTACACCTCTGCACTTAAACACACTCTCCTCCCGTACAGTCAATACCAACTTAAAGAAATACAAGTTTCACAGAACACAGAAATCAGATGCGGTCAGCAAAACAAAATGGATTTTTCAGTTTGAAAGGAGGAGGAAAAATGGCATCCACAGTCCTACTAAGAACTAGCACACAGACCACCAAACAAAACTTTAATCTCTCCTTTTCAGATTCTTCTCTAATAACCAGGACATGGTCTGCCCAGCAATGAAAGTGAGCTTGATGGCCATTTATTCATTCTGAACCCAAACTCTTCATCCAGTCAATCAATCAACAAAAAATGAATACCAAGGACTTCAAAGAGTTTACAGTCATGTTATGACAAATGAAACTCTCTCACTGAGGCACACAAAATTCACATGTACCATTGCCATGTGACAATTCTAATACTACAGCACAGAAGACAAATATCACTGGACAAATTTCTGACTAGTGATAAAAGCACCATCTTTGTGAATTCTTCTACAAACTCAAAGTGAGCAAATAAACAGAGAAAACCCCCAATATTAACATCAGACACACTAAAAAAACAGCGGAAAGACTTGAGAGGAACAGAAACAGAAGCAGTTTTATTTGCATGCCTCTAACTGAAGTCCAGTCCTACTTTTCTCAAAATAGAGATGTTTTAGACACTCACCTCAACATATCATAAACAGATTGTTCTAAACATCTGTATTTTAGCAGAACCTAAACTGACAGCATTACCACAAAAACATGTTCATTTTCCAGCAACCCCTAATTTAAGTCCCCATATTTCTTTTTATACTAAAACTAGTTCATACCACTTCACTAACTTTAGAAGATGTTATATGTCTGTCTTCTCTTATTTTTGTTGCATTCTAGACAAAGATGGAGGGAAACAATTATTTTTTGTTTCACTTGTTCTCAACAGATGGCAGTATTTTAGAGTGTTTTAGGCATCACCCAGAACTTGCTGCTCTGTAACACTTACTAGGCAGAATATAATGAGAACTAAGCAGGATGCCACTTATAGCTGGGAGAGAAAGTTCAGAGCGGGGAAAAAAGTTACACAAAGATGCATCTGTAAGGGGGTAAACTGGTTGAGCAGTTAAATCAAGAATGCCTAAAGATAAAATTTTATCCAAGACAAAGTGGCATTTCAGCCAACTCATTTCACAAAGCAATACATGGAAGGGAAAATTCAATCCCAAGCCCTCAGCTGACAGCAGCAAGTTGCACACAAAGCTACAAGCTTTACTATTCTCAATGCAATTTATTTTCCTGTTGCAGCAGTAAATGTCCTACTGCCATTTAGCTCAATTTAACAAACTATGACATATCAGGAAGATTTGGACACTAGATGCTGTAGACTCCTAATTTACGATAGTTTCAAGTCTGAATAGGAGATTGCTTATCTCAAACAATTTCAAGGATATTTTTTGGTTCTTGCAAATTTTTCAGTTTAATAAAAAAAAACATTTCCAGGAGTAAAATATACTGTTACTGTAAATCAGCAGTTAATATAGATGTAATTATATTGATTTGTCTCAAGATTATACAAATTCTGTTCAGCCCCCTGCTCCCAGCTTTTCTTAAACTAAGGACCTCTCAATGCTAAAAAGATTTTTTACTTATCGTTATTGTTATCAAAAGATCTGTCTGCAATATTGATTTTTTTCATTATTCATTTATAACCAAAAATAGCAACAAAACCCAACAGGTTATTGCTTTCTCTTAAGTAGAAAGAAGTAAATACAATTAGATTTTAATTTAAAAATATATGGACTCTAGTCATTTATGAAGCCAGTACTACATATTATGAATAGTCAGAACTTGGCTTTAACTACGTTGTTTCAAGAAATGACAAGATTAGAAGCATTTACTGACTACAAGCAGCGCCTGAAGACAGACACGAGACTTACTTATCGACAGTTATTGATAAATGTAAATAAAAAAAATGGAGAATAAGAACCTGGAAGTTGTCATTAGGAAATGAAACCAGTATATTAAGTGGGTTTCAAAAGAGGCTTTAAGGGACTGACACTCAGGCTAGTTTCATCCCAGGTTCAGGAAATTCATAAATACATCACAAATTTTACCTGATCTCCAGGCACTCTCCTTGTTTCAAGTACTGATAAACACCAACTTTTTCACCAAAACCTTAACACTTTTCCTCAAAACAGCTTCCACACACCTACTGCTACAGAATTGAACAGTAAAGTTAATCAGCTGCACACTTCCACTCTCCTTTACAAGCATGAAGGCAACTTTATTTACAACTCTGAAAATGCCAAGAGTCATGCTATTGCTGCTGCACTAATCAAGGTCAATGTTTCTCAACACCTGACCTGTAAAAAGAAAAGGATGTGTTCTTATTCATACAAGCAAGCCAATAATTGTGGAAAATACAAGTGAAAGTTTGGGTTTTAATTTGTAAACACTGCAGATTAATTGCATTATCATAGCAATTGCTGGGGAAACCTTGAGATAGCCTCACATGGGGGCATGATCTTCACCGAGAAATAGGAAATCAATTTCACTATCAACTAGACTTTTCTGTTGTAATACCTTTCTATAGCAGAACATGAATATTCCAATAACAGTATTTCCAGTTTACATTGATCCATTTTTGTGTGCTGCACAATGAAAAAAATATCCTGAACATACACTTCTTTATTTTTTCCAGGATCGGCTCAGAACTACAAACACAAGTAAAGACCATATATTCTAGCTGAGGCTTCTGGAAATCAAGTACGTGTGACAAAGGGAAAGCTAATCATGCGATCAATGGATCACACAGGCAGCAACAATCATTATTTTGTATGCAAACACTACACAAGAAGCAGGAATTTATTATGCCAGGCAACATAGAAGGACGAACTTCCACAGCAACAAACAGCTGTCATCCTGGGGGCTTTAAGAGCTATCCATGACATTAAAGCACAGCTGGCTGGCTTTCATTTTATATACCGTTCCAGCAGCGGCACAATTACGTTAATAAACCAATGCCAGCAGGTCACTTGTAACTGTTTGTTACTCCTCTTCCTCCTTCCTATCCACACCGTTTCTCAAGAGTTTCACCTGCTGATTACCGAACAACATCTGTGGTTGTTCCCTAACTGAGCCTGATGAAAATTACCTAGGCTGTTTTAAACATAAATTCGGATCCTTTTAAAAGGCTTGGTTACAGGAATTACCTCAGCCAATCTGAAAAAGGAGCAATCTGTTGAAGGTAGGGACAATGGCAACAAGTAGCATAGGACAGATCCTCAGAGGGCCTTCAGAACAACGTATTTTAATAATTTATTATTTCTGTCCTGTTGAGTTGTTCATCACTAGAGAATACATTTCCCTGGTTCCTATTCTATTTCGAATACAAAGTATTTGAGGCAGGGACAGCTTCTTACTATGATGTCATAAAACCAGCTCCAAATATTATTATTTATAATCTACAGATTATAAATAATTTGTACTTATTATAATGTATGTTGAGTAGCATTTGTAGACTACTACATAAGGACTTCTGTATAGAGCTCAAGGACTACACTCTAAAATTATTAAATCTACATTACTTGTAAAAAATTATAATATTCTGGACATTTTTCAGTTTCAATGACACCTCTTCTGCACAAGTACTTAAAACAGCTCCTGTCCTACAGAACCTGCCATCTCCAGCAACAGGCATTGCTGTCTAAGTTCAAGTGAGGATACAGAAAGTAAGGTTTGTCTACAGTCTTAGTATTGACTTTATTTACTTTACCTATGAATGGGTCAGTACTCATTACTCCTAACACTTGGCAGGATTGAGTTTTGTATTCATCTTTTGCCTAAAGTAACTCTTTAAGAAGATAACCTTCAAGATAACCACTTCTCAAAAAAGCCAGCAAGTCTATTGCAACTCAACCTCTCTAACTCCTTCCAAACAATAGATGCTATGTGTGATTAGCAAAGTGTATTTTTTTCCCCTCATTTAAAAAAGCTAGTAGTTGCAACCTACATTAAAAAACTTAGATATTATGTCATTTTAGATTTTTCATGCCATTGCTCAAAAAGCTAACTGATTTTAGATGTACTACAAACATGCACTTTAAACCACAATTGTTAGCACTTGGCCTATATTGACATGTCAAGGTTCTGTGCTGTTAGAAAAATATAAAGCTTACCTGAATCATTTCACCTTTACACCCCTGAAACAAATTTACCTTTAGATTTTCCAGTTATAAAAGGTAACCTCAGAAAGTTGCCTCTGCTTTATTTTTCCCTTTGAGATAAAAGGTTTAGGGATATAAGACTGAAATGCAGCTACCATGAGTTAGACTCTTGAGTGTCAAACTACATAGCCTTTGATATCCTTACATACCAAATAAAATTGTTAGCCAAGTCAGTATGCTTAGCTTTGGGACCATTAAAACATGTAAGAAGGGTGAATATATTTAAACCAAAGTAAATTATCTCGGTCTGTAAACCCCTCAATTACAGCAACTACTTTCATATGAAACGCTTGCAGTTGGTCTAGAAACAGCTATATGTATTACCTCAGCAAGCCATTAGAAGGGATCAGTCCATTAACTCATTCCAGTTTATTATTATTGAAACTTTTATTCACTTGAGCAGGTTACTTTTCTACAACAGTAGTTCACAGAAGCAGATCTGAATCCCACCATGCAATGAAATTTCATGTTCTGGTTGAATTGCCTGAAGTTACCTGCGTGACAGGACTATTCAGTAATGCCACATGAATAATTACAAAACAGGAAAAAATGTAACTTCAAGCAATCCAGGCAAGTATAAATGTGCTAATTTTTTCCAGCTGCAGCTCAGGCAGCTCAGCTTACTGAGCCTCTCAGGACACAGTGCTCTGTTTTCAAACAAAATCAATCAGCATAGAAAAAAAATTCCAAACATAAATCCTCTTTTTACATTTTGAACTAAGCCAGTAGATAAACCACGTTACAACCGGTTACTTGGCAGCTCAGTAAGGAGATCTGAAAGGGAGAAAAAAGGTCTCCAGCATGGAGAATAGGAACATGCAGAGGAAAGCAGCAACATCTTGAGTTAACACAGCTACAGCTTGAAGAGCTGCTACAGAGACTAAACTAAAATTAATTTTATTTCATGTCCTGCCATGTTTGAAATACAGGCTGACAAGTAATTCTAATGTCTTCTGATAAGTGAAGCTTTTTTTTAGTCAGAATTACATTTATTTCTCAATATTGCTGTTATCCTAGTTTCTGTAAAAAGAAAAAAAAGACCACTTCTATAAGAATAAGATTTTATTTTACTTCATCCACACCTCTGGCATACACTTACTTCCTTATTCAGGGAGTTAACTACTATCACATATTCACTATGTCCACACAACACTTCTCTCAATTCTTAAGAGTCTGCATACAACAGCACATTTGCCATTACATGACCCTTAGGCTGTACTGCTGGTATTCCCAAACTTAACCAAATAAATTTTAAACAGGCTCACTCCTCAATAACTTTTACATCCTCCTCTACAACACCCATCCCTGCTTCTTCAGAGGATTTCTGCCAGAACCCACTCTCGTTCTTCAAATGCATTTCAAAACTCCCTTAAGGTTCACCGACACCTTCTCAACAGACCTTTCATGAAACACTTTAGAGGAAAGCTGGCACACAATGTACTGTTTATCTCCTTACATTTTCACTTAAGTATAGCATTTTCCCTAAGTAAGTAGAATACAAGTATTGCCCAGGAAATGCCAGGGACAAGATTTTATTTCCTCATGAAACACTTCAGTGAAAGACATGCTTATTCACTGACAACCTGCTGTTCATCTGAACCTGTGCTTGGATGTGGGGACTATTTGTTTGCCTACCAGCATTAGCACTAAATTAATTTTTTGTCTGAGGTTGTTCGGGTTTGCTTTGTTGTTTGTTTACCCATCTCCAATACTCTCTACATTAGAAGTGTCTATATTCAGCAAGGACCTTCACAAGCCATTCTTTTTGTCCTGTCTTCTAAGCTTGTAAAGGCACCATTTCCCAGTAACCTGCAGACCTCCTCAGTTCCTACCATGTCAGTTTTTCTACCTTTATAAATAATTCAGCCTACCACTACAACAAGGCTTTTCTGCTTTAAAAAATATTCAAGCAATCAAGGCAATTGCCACATATTCGTGATTACCTCTACACAATGTATATGAAAGATTAAGTATTCACTTCAAGCGAGGTCAAAATTCTTGCTAAACAGCCACCTGTGATGAAACCAGAGGAGGTTCAACAAACCACACTCTACAAAGTCAAGGTCATCTACAAAGCTCAAGGTTCCATACTTCATTAAACAGTGCAAGTATTATTTTAACAAGTACAATGAACATCTGGCTTTTTTCCCAATCCCCTGAGACTGTACTACCAACAAAAAAGGGCTCATTTTTCTCCCTTTGTTACTGGGCAGAATAACTTCATTTTATCTTTGGCCATCGTTAAACTAAGTATCTATTTAGATTAAATGTATTAATAAAAACGAAGAGCAACTTTTCCTGCTTTGTTCTTTTGCTTTTTAAAAAATTAACTTGTTCACAAAGCAATGCAATCAACTAGATCAGTCTACTCTAACACAAACTAAAACGTTAATTTCCTCAAACACTTTTGGAGAAAGCTGTATTCCACATAGATATACAGATCAGCTGAAAAGAAATTCAAGCAACAAGAGGAAGAAAGCTTCAAATTAAATTGAAAAACAGGTTGAGGCAATTAACTACCAAACTTCTACTGCCTTCTTCATGCCAGAAGGTTCTTTCTAACACTGCCATGGACAGAGCCCTTGAGAATGAGATTCTGACTTTTGATTAAGTCCAAGCAGCATATTCTTGATTTAAGTTTTCAGTTCCATAACAGTAAAAAAAAGAAATGAACAAACATCTACAGATTTTGTTAGGACCTTTTCTATCTGTATGTCTGTATTCCTATTCTTGTAAACACACTTATCTCAAGCCAACTGCTGTATCGATACCACTTAAATGCACTCAGCTTGACACTTCCATCAAGCTGAAGAAACAGTTTATAGAAATTAAATGTAAACAAAATTCAAGCATTATGTCTCAGGGCTATAAAGGTTTTAAAATACACCGTTAAATCAAACCTGTGTGTCCTTAAGACTCTTTTGATACGAGTAACCTTGAGCCCATGGTTTTCAGGGATTTCACTAATAACCTTGAGTAGTTCCCACGGTATCCCTATACAGAAATACTTGATTACACCACTTGGAATTGCATAATAAACCCAAATATATGCTGTTTATTCCCCAGAAATTTGATCCTTTACCTATTCTGGGACAAATGCTTTTAACTATCCTTTTAATTAGGAAAGAATTGAGGGAAAAACTGTCAAAGGAAACAAAGCTTTGAGTAAAAGGATAAATAAGACAAATAAAATGTTATTTTGGAAAATTGAGCTCATTTGAATACCTGATATGATAGAGCAGTATGTCAGGTCAACTACCTAGGACAAACAAAATAAACACAATGTATCTTTGAGACAGAAAAGACCCCAAGGAGGAAGAAAGGTATAGAAAAAACCAGCTGAGCCACATTTCTAATGCAATACTGCAGCAAACAATCCCTTTTTGTTTTAAAAATGCATGGTATTATTATAGGGAGGCAATGTTTGTGTTCAGCAATAAACTTACAAAAAAAAAAAAAAAACTACCATACCTAGCAACAGTGTTCACTCTTCCAAAACAAGATAATAAAACTCAAAGAGGGATTACAGAAGCCCTACTGAAATTCTATTACTTAAAAAAAAATGTTTTATCAAAACAAATTTGGATTCAAGTCTGTTAATTCAATCACAGTTTCTTCAGGAAGTACTGTGGCCAGAACTCTACTCCAGAGACAAATACAGAAGGCAGAAGACAGAATTTACAGCTCCAGCCCAACCCAGACTGGGTGCAGAAGTATAGGCAACCACTGCAGCAACTGACAAAATCAATGTTTGTGTTGAGAAGTAAAAGACAAAACACCCAAGTACTTTTTAGTCACCAACATATCATGCAGATATTAGACATGGAAGGTTATATACCAGGTAAAATAAAAATCCCTGTTTTCAAACCTGCAGCCAACAGTCATTTCAAAGTATGCTACTGAGCAGCTAAACTATATTAAAGGTACTTCCTTCTCTAAATCTATGGAATTCTCTTAAGCAAGGAAGCACTGCCTCATTAAACTATATGCCTATTTAAATCAACTTAAGCCACTCCCCAACACCACCTCAGTTTTCACCCTGCTCCTGACTTTACAGTACTTAAGGCTAAACTTCTGAAGCATTTTTGCTTAGCTTGTTCAAGGAGAACATAATTTTTCTTCCTCTATATTAGGTTTTATGGGCACATTTGAGTCTATCAGTCAAATAAGCCATCCCACTTGTAACATAACCCACCCCACTTCAGATGAACATTTCATGATACATTTCTTCCATTACCTGTCTCTGAAATATAAACAACAGGATCCTGCTTTAGAACTTTACCAAGTATTGAAGTAGCTGCTTTTTTCTCAGGTGGCTTCTTGGATTTTTTCACTGACTGCACCTCCTCTTCCGAATCTGTGTTTTGACCACAACATAAATGTAGATTTCCTCCACATAGGCTTTAAGTAATAGATCACATAAAAGTTAACATGTGCTCACATATATTCAGCTGAGAAAAAGACTCCATATTACCACCATATGGTCAGAAGGTCAGAGCATAGCTTCCCTTTTCATCCACCATACAAATGACTAAATGGAAATCTGGTCAGAACTCAGTCTTGACAGTGTTTTTATTTACATAACAATAAATATTTTGTTATTTATTTCAGTAACTGCTGTATCTGTACAGCAACCTTTCCCAAATGAAATGCAACCTTCAAAAATACCACAGCAATTTACTTCAAAAAAACCAAACACCCCCAACAAAACAAACAAAAATTTTAAAGAAACACCCACAAAAAAACCCAGCACCAAACCCACAAAAAATACATTATGCTGGTCTGTTCCAATAGGTGGAAACCTATTCCAAAAACTAACAACAGACAAAAAAAAAAAAAAATTTACGGAGGTGGTAGTCTGATTTTTCAGGAGAACACTGGTGAATTGTCACTCACATCACCGACGATTCTCCACATCCCAAAAGCTGTGGAGACGACAAATTTACACTACTGTGGATTATGGATCCCAGCATCCACATAAATAAACAGGATAAACTGAAGAAGCTGAGACAATGTATTGGTTTAGCATAAATGATAAGAAAAACCAATTGTTAATCCATTTTAGAACTAACAGCTAAGCTGGCCAATCAGGTAAAAGGGGTACACCCTCTGGGACACCGCTTAAAAACAGGAATCTTGAGAGACCCGCCCTCTTTCCGGGACCCCGAACCATGAGGTAACACCGCGGCCGGGCCGGGAGGGGGCCCGGGCCCCCGGGAGGCCCCGGGAGCCGTGGCCGGGCCGAGGGGCCGAGATCAGGGCCAGCCCTCCGGAGAGCCGGGCTGGGCCAGGGCGGCCGTGCCAAGGCCG
>WBMY01015330.1:1020919-1086015 GCA_013397315.1 Donacobius atricapilla | reverse complement strand
GAGACAACTAAAAAGTGTTAGAGTGAGCTAACCTTCAGAGTCTACCTCTTTCCATGATAAACACAAATACATTGTAATTATATCTAAGAAAAAGAGTGGCTATAGTCAATTGGCTTGAGTACTGGCACCCTGCACAAGACAAACAAAACCACCATCAACACCACCACCAAACAACCACATAGCTCTTCCATCTTGAAGAGCTTAGAGCACTATTTCTCTTCTTCTCTCCTAATACTAAAAGTTTAAAACCTGCCCAGCCTCCAAACAGTATCACTATTTTAAATGTAGCAGCAATATATTAATTTTGTACTCCTGCTATTCCTCACTGCAGAACAGGAACTGTTTATAAAACTCAACCCACAAAAACCTTCAGATGTACAATTTACCTAATCAACATTGCATGCCAATGCAAAAAATACAAAGGAATATTCAGAAACAACTGTGAGAACACTACCTGAATCATAGATTATTCTTCTCTTCTTTTTTGTCCGCTTTTGTTTGGAATCATCTTCACTGGGTGAATTATTCACCTAAGTGTAACAGTCCATTAGTTCAACCATTAAACAGATCCTCTCAGCTTTTAGTCAGTCATACATTCAAATTTATGAGTTTCAAACAAATTCTATTTCCATATTGAAAAATTCTTTATTTTCCAATATTACATTTACAAATGGTCTTGTGGTAACTTCTGCATGGGAGGGGGAAAGCCGCAGCATGGAGAAAATAAGGAAGAATTTTCACATTGAAATTACATAGTCAGAATACTTATTTAAGCAGCATCTTACTTCTAAACTGTTATGTTTCACATTAAACATTCCATCCTATTAGAAATTCTTCCACTCTTTAAGTGATTTTAAAACTAGCTTAAGCCATTGCTTTCTTTTTTATACAGCTCAGATGATTAACATGTAAAGTAGTCTGAAACCAGAACCCAATCTAGTTTTAATCTGTCATTTTAAAGAAATTGGTCTTTGCAGCAGGTTTAGAGAAGTGATCCCAACAAACACAATGTTCATGTTTCCTGCACAGGTGTTAAAAAAACTGGTCAGCAGGCACCACACCACAGGCTTTTACCTCATTCGTAAGCATGACATCTTTATGGTATGTCTACATATACTGGGCACAAACTTCGGGTTTATTACACTAAAAATTACATTAGCAAACCTACTTAGAGAACTGTGGCCAATAGTCAGAATAGCTTCAAATATCTCAGACTGTTTTCACACTAGCACTTAACGGTAGCAACTTCTACCTACCTTTGTCCGACAAATCAAATTTTTTAAATTAGACATTTTCTTCACCCCCTACAAAGTTTTAACGCTAGAAGTTAAAATAAGTGGCAGTTTCCTCCCATGCCTATAAAAATAACTGACATATAATCCATTTTAGTATATGAGGAGAACCACGACTTTAAAAAATGCTAGCTACACAAACAATCCAGCATCAGAAAAAAGAAACCAAGCACTTCATAAATATGAAAAGCAAAACTAACCTTAGTCTCCTTTTCCCTTTTCTTCCCACTTGAGAGTCCTTCACCATTTTTAATTTTTTCACTCTTTTTCACAGTCTCACATTCTTGTTGCTTTCCAGCAGGTACAACACCAAAGAATTTCCGGATATCCTAGTAAAAGGGAAAAGAGATTTAAAAATTTTTAAATACAGGCAGCTCTTCACACTACAAAATAGCAATGCACTGAAGTTACCTTCTCAGCAGCTCCATTACATTAATTGATTTTGAAATTCTGTTTACGGTTCAGAAAACAAAGCCCAGCTAGTTAAAAGCAGCTACTCAGACACCCACACCACCTGACTCTAGTCTTTGAATCATAAAAAAAAAAAAATTTCTTCCTTAGTTGGGCATCTTCATCAATATATATCTGCAAGACAAACTTACACCAGCAATGAAATACAATCACTTAAGACAGATGCATAATTAGATTTTTTTTTTCTGATTCATTATTGCAAACCTAAACCAAAGTATTTCTATAGTTCAAATGATTAACACAGCTATGAAGTAATGTCCCATGTAGAAAGAATGAAAAGGACCAGGAGCTTGAAACGGTGAAATAATGGCACATACCGCATTCTCCACCTTCTCATAAATTTTTAAGACAGTAAATTTAAGACACCTCACTAAAAAACTAGCCAGCAAGAAACTTATAAAATTTAAATAAAGAAAAATGACACTAAGATCTATTTTGTTATCTTTAGTACCTGACCACAATACAGCTATAACAAGCTCTCTAAGCATGTAAAATCAGCAGCTGGAGCTTAAATTTCAAAAAATCAGTTTTTTTACACACAAAATCACATCTGACTACTCTTTTAAAAATCCAGCAATCCAGTTTTATTAAAAGAAATGGAGAAAAGAGGTATACCTGGTTGGTATCACTAGCTCCAGGGTTTGCAGCCATTTTAGAGAAAGAAAGTACCTCCTGTGGCCTAAATCGTAGACAGCAGGTAAAGGATGGGGCTCAGGACTCCACTGGACACAGCTGGGAGCTATTCCCTATCATGGAGTTCAGCTGGCACTTTTTTATTATCACAGGCAACCACAAGTAAAGTACTACATTCTTATGAAACTGGCATCAAGTCTGATTGATAATAAGGGGTCTGAGGTGCAGTCTTTGAGGCTCTTTTTCTAACAGTCAACTCCTGTCATTTTGGACTTAGGGCTTAAAAATCAATGGAACATGTAATTTTAAAGCATAAACAAAATATAGGACATATATAGATTCATTTAGTGCACTTAAAACAATTTTCTAGAATTGGAAATGTTTCCTGTAAAATTTTGTGTTTTAACTGCATATATTAATATGGATTCAGCAAATGATAGATAGAAAATCAGTCTTCCTCAATGTGACTTCACACTTTACCATCCATGGAATTCATGCCTTGAAGCATAGATTTTCAACACTCTACTATTTTACATATATTCCTACAATATAAATGCAGTACGATATAATCTCTGAAATTTTGACTGCCAATACCTATAGCTAATAGGTCTGAAGAGAGCATCTATTTAAAAAGTCTCCAAGTAGATATTTGGACTTAATTACTCAATCATACTCATTATTACTGACTTCTTTTTAGGCTTAAGGTACCTACGCAAGAGAAAAACAAGTCTCATTAGATCTTTTATGTAGTAAAATAATTGAAATACTTAACACTGCAAAATAAAGTGATTTTCAAGTTCTCTTTTTTTTAACAGTTGTTACTTTAAAGCTTAAAATATTTGAGGATTTAGTTTTAGATCAACAGTAAAGCTCTGTTCTACTCTTTTCACTAAAAACTGTTAACTAAGTGAGGTGCTCTGCAAATCGACCTTGCTCTGCCAACCTCTGTGCTACCTGGAAAATTTTACGTGAGGGAACATGAATATATCTGAAAATTACAGTCATCAAGCTTGTACACCTTAAAAGTGGTAGCAGGGAATATGTATTACACTGGTTAGCCCAGCTTAAAACCACGTCTGCTTTAATTTATTGCTAAAGCTTTTCAGCAATAGGTTTCTCCAAAGGCTAGATCAATTTAGAAAGATTTATTAATCACTATTTTTCCTCTAACTTGACCTTGAGTTTGGATACTGGTTCTGGAATCAGTTTTAAAGTGTACATAATTCTGGCAAAAGTTTTGCAGAACCTTTTGGTGTTTTGAAAATAGGCAATAATATTAGAATTCTTTAAGATTTATACAAGGTTTATGAAATACAAACTTAAAAGACACAGCCCTAAGCTACAAAGGAAGATTGACATCTATGCACAGCCTTCTTCAATATTCCCCTATAAATTCACCAGTTTTCTTCAGCTATCCTGCTCCTCAGAGGAAAAGGTAACCTTGCTGACATAACAAAGTGAATAGAGAATTACTTGGGAGAAAAGTATGCCTCAGAGCAACAATAAAGTTACCTTTTAGTGAAGCTTTTATCCAGGAATCATGAAACAGATCTTTCATGCTTTTCATAAAGACATGCCAGATAAATTATTAATTCATTGCATAACTAATTGCAGAAATCAAGCCACATAAATATCTATCATACAAGCTTAGATCTCAGTCAGGACCACTTTCCTCCATCCTGGGCTTATTTATCATACTCTGACTGACCTTCCTATTGGTATATTATGCCATCCATACATATGTAGGACCATCAGGTGGAAAATCTGTATGTTCAGCTTTTATCTATGCTTGTTCCAATGAGGAAAGGCTGAAACTGTCAAGATTCCTTCCAGGACATGTCCCCAAAAACCACAGCAACGCGTCCTGTGTATCCTGGAGATACTCCCCAGCATGGCTGTCCCCTCGCCCATAAGGCTAAAATTAAAACAGGCAAGGCTGTTCTGGTGTGGCTCCCCGGGGCTGCCTTGGCAGCAGCACCAGCACAGAATAACTTGAAGCAGTTCCACCTAGGCAGGAGTTGTGACTAAGAATGTCTGATCACTCTCAGTTAGGGGGGTAACTGATGCACGGCAGCTGAAAGGCCTAAGAAGCCGGCTCCTGCTCAGCTTAGAGTTGCACGGCTGTGCCATCTAGTCCTTGCCTCTTCTGACTACTGCTTCAAACCATCTTACACTGTAACGGAAGACCACAGTAATTAATCATACCAGGCTGCAAGTTTTCTCTTGAAAGATTTGTATCTGTCTGTTTTGTTGAGAAGAGTAACACAAACAGAAATTGAAACCCATTTATTAGGTAGTACAAAGACTGGTAACTCAAGAGTGTTTTTACATGACTGGTGTTCAGTAAGGCAGAGTATTTTCCAAAGTAACATCATATAACCCAGTCTGCACCTCAAAACACAAGATAGAAAACTGAACTTCACCAACCTAGCTCAATGACTGCAGCAGAAAGTAATGCACCTTACTTCAGGTACTCTGTGTGTCTCCATGAGGGCCTTACATCAAAACAGTCATATTTCTTTCCAGTCTATTTCAGTGCAAGTTTTGCTCACATATTAGCTCTGACACTTGGCACTTCTAGAACAATTGCACTAATTAATTTATACTATCTCTTCAGTGAAACCAGTAATACCTGCTTGGATAACTACACCTAATGAACAATTACTGATAGTGGTAACTGCAGCAGTTTTTCAAGCAGTATCACAATCCTAAGTGCATCACAGCTGATGCTCCAGCTCCAGCCATGAGTGTCCCTCTCAGTAAGAGGAAACTCAGGAAACCCCTCCCTATTCCTGGGCATTCATTCTCTCAGGTGTACCACTGTAGCTCGCTGCTTGCAAACTGGGTCATGGCCACTAATCTGGGTGAAAAAATAAATCCCTTCTAATACAAACCAGTTTGTTGTGTAACTCTGCACAGCTAAAAATATGCTGCAGAATCAATCTAACAGGGGCTACTTAGCCTTGGCACTGAACAACAAAAGTTTGCAAGACATGGACTTGCAGTACGCTCATGTTGTCGCTGCACAAGCAGAACAGGCTGCACCATCACCAACATCACTGTACACTGTACTGACTCTATTTCCACAGCTGCAGCAGAGATGGTTGAGCAGCTACTTCAGCACTGAAAAGGGAATGGGACGAGGCAACTTTTATGCTCCTCGAAATGATGGTTGTCTTTGTCCCTACTATGACAGGGCCAGACACTGTGAGATGTGTGACATTCAGATCACACAGAGGGAGAATGCCTTTGTTCTGGGAAGGTGGGAAAGGACGAAGCAAGGCTTCCAAGGAGATGTTTTCCAAAAAGGTGATAGCAGGAACACAGGAGAGGCAGATTTGTCCTCCTACATAAATTTGAAGTAATCACCCAGCCCAAAACAAACCATGAAAATATCACAGTTTAATAATGCTAAGAGTCTTAATGGTGGCAGACATCTGTCAGTACAGTAGAAGACTCAGATTGTATCACCCACCATTGCAGAACACCAGGCCTAAGCCATGAACAAGCTTAAACTCTCTGGAAAGTCCAAAACTAGAGTTGCACCTTAACTTGCAAAATGACGTCTGTAGTTAAGCCAGTAAAAGATGTCCACAGAGACGTCATCTGAATAAAAGCCAACTTATCTGAGACAGACATGAAAAGGGAATACCATCTTATGGTAACTGCATAGGTGAACAGCATTTTGGAAAGCACAGGAATACGTGTGTGTTTCTATTTAAAATCTCTTTACATCCTACGGAGGGTTGCATCGTTATCTACAAGCAATTGTCTACTTCCAGACTTTCGAGCTCTTTTCTTCCCCCATCGAACTGTTTTTCTGTAAATACTGCGCTCCCTCCAGCTCGGCATCAGAAACGCCTCGTGTGTGGTCCCGCTGGAGTTAGGCAAGAGGTAACACCCCAGCGCACCGCGTTTACACAAGGTTTGCCCATCCGCATTCCTTCCCCGGAGGAGCCCGCGGCCCGCGCCCTGCTCCCCACCCGCCTTCGGGGGAAAGGGAAACCGGAGAGGCTCAGCCGCATCCCGCTCCGGGCAAGGGCATTTCCTCGGCCACGGCTGCGTGCTCCCGGCAGGAAGCCTCGGCCCCCGCGGGCGGGAGCGCTGCGGGGCGGCCTCTCCGCCNGCGGCTGCCTGCGGCGCGCTCCGGACCCCGTGGCTCTCGGCCCCGTGCCCGCCCGTGTGAGGGCGGCAGCGGCCCCTCGGTGCGGCGGGCGTTTAACCGCCCCGGCGAGAACGGGAGCGCTGCAGCAGCAGCTCAGGATGGAGCCGCGTGTGCTCGGGCACCGGCGGCAGAGCGGGCCAGCCGGCAGGCTGAACTGCTGGGTGCAAACAGACAAGAGAGCAGTGCCAGGCCTCCATGACTTTGGTCTCTGTGTAGCGCACGGAGGCAAATACAACACCCACAACAGGCGGGCAGGCGGGCCCGGGTCCGCGCGGCGCTGAAAGGCGTTTCCTGCTCATAAACGTGAGCTGGTCCCCTCCTTCCTGGCTGTCGGGGCGTCGGGCTCTGGTTCCTCTCATGGTACTTTGTCCCACGGGCTAATGGGGAGAGCTCGGTATTCGGGAGTCCAGGACAAACCGGGGAATTAATTAACGCTGTGTCTTCTGCAACTGACTGCTTAATTTTCTAATCAATTTCTAATGAAATCTTCTATATTTTCTTCCACTGAACACTTGCTGAACGCTGGAATGTAATAAACTTGATCAAGCTAAATAAAAACGACTCCACTCTCAAGTATTGTCTGATGTTTAGATTCTGTCAACCAACTGAATTGCTAATTATTGTTGAACTTGGACAAGAATGGGGAAGACAAACTGAATTTGTGACGTTACAAATACTGCCAGTGATTTAGGAGACCCTTCATCAAAAATGAACCAGCCCGAGAGTACAAGCTCAATTTGTACTTGTCTCATGCTGCAATCCCTAATGCTGCCACTTGTCTTCCCTCTGTGTTCACTATACTTGGTGGCATGGTCTCGTTCCAGATAGCTCTTAGTGATGCCTATTACCATTCCTGTTTAATTCTTGAAATTGGACTTTAGGTATGATCCTCTTTATACAGAAAATGCTACCATTCTTTTATGAACACACACGATTAGATGGTCCTGTGTATTTTCAGCATTAGCATAGCTTGTGAATTTGGGTTTCTGCATAAAGAACACACTGAGCAAATAAACAGACCCACAGCACAGGCTGTGCTTTTTGGCCTGTTTTGTGAGTTATTCCATATGCACTCAATATAATGGCTATGCAAACAAAAGTGATAGTGCTTTAGAAAAACATCTCCAGTGATAAGTTTGTATTTACATATTTAATTCTCGTTATGTAACTCTGAAAGCTGTGCATATTCCTGATACCAGAACTAAAGATCAGTTAAAATGGCTGACATTTGTAAGAGTCAAACTGTTCAAATAATGCTAAAAGAGTTATTGCAGGTGGTTATCTCTGTTTGTAGTTGATAAAGCTACCTAGAGTGATATCCAGAAGAGGAATATCTGTTTGTGGGTTTGTAACATCTTCATGTTTCTTGGAAGGCATGAGTTTAACCCTTTATGGAGACATCAGACTGAACAGGAATGCCTGCAATTCACTCCTGGGTATGGTGGGGAGACACAGGATACCTCTGTTCCTGTGTACATGCCTATGGAACCAGTGGAAGTGAGAAAAACCTCGCTCCACCACAGGAAAGAAAACGAAATATTCATTATATTATGGTGTGCTTTGCAAGATAAAATCAAGGCAAAATCCCTTCTGAGTCTATAATTGATCATGGATTGTGTTTTAAAGGCCTATTACTCAACTAAAATTATAGCTTTTTAAAAAGTTGCTGAAGTACACTTGATTTCACCACTCTGTTTACAACTATGACAAATAAGTTTTACAAAATTAGTATTGTTTTCTACCTTTCTGAAACTCACAGATTATTTGGCTTTTTATGTTGGGGTTTTTTTCCAAAATACATTTTAAAAAATAAGATATTAAATCTTGAGGTTTTTTTCTGCTATGTAAAGCTCAGTCCTACTGTTAATATCTTTAGTGAAGGCTTTGTCTTGCTTATTGAGAGAGGAGGGTTTTAGTAAGAAAATCACCTTTTCTTATATTGAGAAATAAAAAATAGTCAGTTTTCTTTTTGTTAATATCTTGTTTATTTTATTTTCTCATTTTTGTATATACTTTTTTGGAATTGAAACCAACTTTTTAAGTGAAATTTCAGATTAGATTCTGATTTTTTTTTTTCTAGTAAAAATGAGCATTAAAATACTTATTTACTAGATTGTAGTCTCTATTTTGGAAGAATCCCATAAGGCATATTTTTCTTACTAGACTCTCTAGTAAAGAAAATAAAATTTTTCTGGCATTGTAGAAGCAGAAATTAGCATTTTGTTACAGATGAAAAATTCCAAAAATTCTTCATAGAGCTGTGATGTAGTTTCTGTTTACATTAGGCTTTCTAAAGTATCCATCACAATTACATGTCTTTAGAGAGGACTTGATCCCATCTCAAACAGTTTTTGTTGTATAAGATAAAGATAAGGGACTTGCATGACGCTGTTGTGGGCAGTTACGTAAGTTGTGCTTCTTTGAGCACCTAACACTAGTAGATCTGAGCAGCTGATGTTAATGTAAACATTACACATCTGAGTGAACTTTGTCTTTAGGTCTTTTTCTTGATTTACATATCTAGGCAAAATGAATGTGTCAACTCAGATACTCAGTCTAACATTCAAAACTATCCTTTCAACTAATGTGTTCAGCATTTCTGCAGGTCAAACCCCAGCTTTTCAAGCCAAAGCCTAAAACAAGGAGAGTTCATATTCAAAAGTCAAGTGAAAATTTGTTTTCTTCATTTGAATCTCATGCCTTGGCAAAGGCAAAGAAGAAAAGGAAAACTGGTAAGTGGGAATTGAACTGAATTAGGCTCCCTAAGTACTGAATCTGTATCAGCAAGTGCCCTGGAAATTTCAGCTTCTTCCAGTCTTCATTCATTCTGAAACCAGATTGATTAGGTGCGTGGACAGAGGCAGGAAATCTCACTGTGTACCATCATACTGTATGATGTCCTCATACAGCATCAGGGTTGGAGCTTGTCCTGACTCTGCCACTTGAGCCAGTGGAATCATTAATTCTCTTCCCCTCCTTTCACACCCTTTCTTCCCAACAGCCCCTGATCATATATCACTCTTCTGTGCTGATTACTTTCCAAATTAACAACAGTCACAGTCCTTTCCCCAAGTCTTTGCTCAGGTAATGAAATCTTCCTCCCAAATTCAAGTCGCTGTAAGATTCTGATCAGTTAAACTGCTTCCTCTTTGCTTTCATGAAGTTGAATTACAGTGCAAGCGGTTAAATATGACCAAGCAATAAGAAACAGGATTCACAGAGGCTTGAAACATTGAAACACTTTCAAACCATTATTATAGCATGCTTCCAGTCATGTCAATAATAAGGAAAGAAGTACAGTTCATAACCTTATCCAGACCGAGTATGTGAGAGCACCAGTCTCTGCTGCACCTTACGCATCTCAGGCAGGTGCAACACACTGTCCACATCCACGTGCCAGGGGTACTAACACTGCTGTATTTAGTGGGGAGAAACCTGTTGTCTTTCCCTTGCCCAGAGATTGCCCATGGTGTTACAATGCTGCTGTGGGTACTAGGAGCTCGAGCATCTGGTAAGGATGCTCCTCTTGTTCCCAAGCTGCCTGTGCGTGGTAGGATCTTGGCTGAGAAATGTAGATCAGTCACTTCAGGTAAGAGGAGAGGCTCATGTTGGATGCGTGGCTACCCCACCCCCAGGGACCTGGAGTGCAGAAGATGTCAGTGGGAGCTTTTATCTTCATCTGCGGCGAAAATGTTTCTTGTATGGGCTCTGCAGAGAACTGCTTGCAAACATGGATGTTTTGCTGTTTATCCTAAAATAAATAAATTGGCTTCCATTTGTATTAATCAATCAGCTTTACTGATAAATTAAAGGTAAATGTCAGTGGCATTCTGTAGTGCGGGGAGCAGGAGCAGTAAAGCAGCAGTAGCCCAGCAGTGCATCTGGACTCTCATGTCCTACATGGCAGCAGGACTAATTTGTCTGAGCAGAGTGCTCTGCTCCAGTGATAAATTGTTCCCGAGTTCAGATTTCAGTGTGTATCTTTCTTGAATGCAAAGTTACTTCATACTTCCATGTTGTTCCTCAAGGCTTTTCTGCAGCTGTGGTACCACAGTTTCTATTACTATAGGGACACACTTTATGTTACTGTACCTCAAGAAAAACAAAAATAGCAGGTATCAGTCTTACTATATTGAGTAAATTGACTATATCTCAACATACAGGTGTTCCTAAACATGCTAAAAGATTTAATTATACTGCAAAATTGCTCTGTAAATATTTGCTGTACTGATGCTCCAGCTGTGTATATGAATTGTTAAATTAATCAATACTGAAATAGCATCTTTCAGGGCTAATTATCTTTGCTAATTGTGTTTATTTGAAGAAATCCAGGAAAATTACGTAAGAACTGGAACAGGCCCCTCTTGATTTTGTACTGCTGCTGTGGGTAGTGCTATACAGGAAATTTTTATATAGGATAGAAAAATGGTTACATGTGTTTGAAAGAAATAGTGACTTGCTTTGTGTTTTTATATAGTTAGTTGGATGTCTGTATATCTCTTGTTCATAACAAAATTTCCCACAAGTCCAGGAAGAGTTTTCCAGCAGAAGTAGGTTGTTTGAGTAGGACAACAAAATTTCCCACAACTCCAGGAAGAGTTTTTCAGCAGAAGTAGGTTGTTTGGGTAGGGTAGGACTGAGGAATCATGCACTGCCCTTCCAGCCATACAATCACACAGATAGGATAATTCTCCTTTAAATTGGTGATTATGTAGTATGAATTGTAGTGTTTCCTTGAAATACAGTTCCACAAGAATAAAGGATGTGATAGCTTCTTAGACCCTCTGTCACCTATATTATCCTGCCTGAATGACTGTCCTTTAAATGAGGATAAATTACTTCCTAGCATTTCTGTTGTTCAGGCAGCCTGCAGCAAGAAGCCAAGTAAGTGTCTCAGTGGTCACAGAGAAGCCACCTCCCTCTGAATTACACCATTCTCTGACCTGCTCCAGGTTTCACAGTTCAGGCTAATCATTGACAGAGCCTTTACAATCACAAGCTTTTAGTGAAGCTTTGATAAGACACTCCAGCAGCTTGCGGCAAATGAAGACAGTCTGCACGGCGTGGACTCCAGCAAAAGAATGGAATTTTTTCAGCAGTACAAGAAACCTGATTTTTAACACTGGCACTGTAAACTGGCATAATGTGTGGCCACCGACTGGAGAAGATTGTCGCTTTCTGGACATTAGTTTTCATAAGGATCGTTACTGGGCTTGCTGGAGAGGGAAGATCAGTGTGGAAAAAGGACTCCCACTTCAGCCCCGTGAGTGAAACACAGATGTTTTTACATGACACTTTCCCCAGTGAGTTTCTCTGGGGTGTAGGGACAGGAGCTTTCCAGGTGGAAGGCAGCTGGAGAAAGGATGGGAAAGGCTCCTCCATCTGGGACCGCTTCACCCACTCGGAGCTCAAGGATGCTGACAGCACAGGCACCTCCAGTGACAGTTATGTCTTGTTGGACAAAGATTTGTCTGCTTTGGATTTTTTGGGAGTTACTTATTACCAGTTTTCAATTTCATGGTCAAGGCTTTTCCCCACTGGAGTGGTAGCAGCTCCCAATGAAAAAGGACTTCAGTATTATAACACCCTTATTGACTCTCTACTGTACAGAAATATTGACCCCATGGTTACACTGTACCACTGGGACCTGCCCTTGATGCTGCAAGAAAAATACGGGGGATGGAAAAATGAATCAATGATTGCTATCTTCAATGACTATGCCACATTTTGCTTCCAGACCTTTGGGGATCGTGTTAAGTATTGGATTACAATCCACAATCCATATTTAGTTGCTTGGCATGGGTATGGCACAGGTATTCATGCTCCAGGAGAGAGAGGGAAAATAAGAACTGTCTACTCAGTAGGACACAATTTGATCAAGGTACAGTACAATAAGATTTTACAAATTGATCTTGCACTGCTGTAGGAAATAATAGGAGGAATTAGTCCTGTGATCAGGGTTTTTTAAAAAATTACCTACTGTGAAAGCACCAAGAAATAGCCTTTAGCTAAGGCAGACTTTCTGTTAATCCTCACTTTGATCTTATTGCCTGCCACAACAGATGACTCAGTAATTATTTGTTTTAACGTGCTTGTTTATTGTTTTATTTAAATTAGCTTTTACAACATACAAATTCTAACTATTAATTAAAAATTAAATTAAAGAGCATTTTTTGTTCTTTACATTTAGTTAAACAGATTTGGCCATACTGAAATGACTATTCTATTAGTTTAAAAGGAAAATCATTTGCATTTGCATATTGAATCAATTTTACTGGCCATGGAGTATGTATATGCAAGTATGATTGGTTCTAGCTTAGTAAGATTATATTGCAAAATGTTTGCTTCTAAACTAGTAAAGCTGGCACTTCTTGGGTTTGGAAGGAAACAAATGTCCTCTTTGGTATTCAGAGTTTCAAATTATTTCCATGATATACAGTATTTTTTGCATCTGCTGTGCTCAAAGTACTTTACACAGCAGGTCACTATCCAATGTCTGCAGCCAGTATAATTCCCCCTGCTGAGACTATTCTTAACTGTCACAAAGAGAATTTTTCTACAACTTGCCGTACATTATACATGTAATTAACAAATAAATGTGAATGGGTTTATCCTACAGAAAGAAGCATGGATGTGGGAAAAAATATTTACCAGAGTAGTTAAAATATTCTCCAACTGACAAATTCTTGTATTTGCTTCTGGCCTTGAACCTTCAGAACATCATTTTTTGAAAAAGACACACTGCAGTCAATAGAAGTTTTACACACAGAAAAGTTGTCAAGCATCCTGAGTCACTAACTGATTTCAGACTTAGCAGAAGAATGATTTAACTGTAAAGATTTGTGAAGCATCTCAAAGAAAACTGATACCAAATCATTCTTTTTATTTGCGAGTGCTATTTTATATAATGCATGTAAAACATACCATATAAGTTTGCAGTATTTCTTGCCTTCATTTCTGAGTGTCACAATCAAATGCGGAGTACCAGCTAGGCAGTCTCTGCACTTTCTGTGAAATCCATGTAAGCAGCACACCGCACACAGGGAGCGATACTCCTCTGCCAATTGGAAGAACCAATTGGATTTTCCAGGAAGCCAAGCACAGCTGGGTCTGATACACAAATTACTGACCTAATTTTCTTGGTCAATATTATTTGTCTCTCAGACTTGATTAGCTAGCTGCTTCTTGTTCTAGAGTATAAAATAAATCACTAGGATGAAATAGGTAAGGAGACTTTGAGCAGCACACAGTCCTTTAACTACTGTTTTGTTATCCTTGGGCAGAAATTATTTTCCTGTGGTACCCTTCTTACAACTCCATGAACATTACCTAAAGTATTAGCAGTTCTCTCCTGTACCACTGTAAAATTTCTGAAGATTTTAGATTTGAGATCAATGACAAATCTTGAATTGGTAATAAAGTATTTGAGGAACTGGAGTTTTCAAGTTGGGGTTAGAGATGGAATGGAAACTCTTGAGGTACCAGTGGATATGAGTCAACTCTTCTGATCTTTAGATATAATTATTTATTTTTCTTAATAAACTGTAATGCCAGCCAGCCATTCCACAGAAGTCACAGCTGGTACTATATGTTCCAAGCCAACTAGCCAGAATCCTTCCCAGAAGATTTTTGTGTGTGTTTAAATGTTCGGTTCATTTTGCGTTGTTGACATGACAGTATTAATAGAATGTATTGATGCACAATCAGGATTCAATAGTAGTAAAATTGTTGCAGTCATGGTGTAATCAGAACTAATCCCCTTTAAGAATCAAGAAAAGTTTTAAGATTCTCTCTTTAAGGAGATTTCACATAGGTTTTTTATTTCATGACCGATATATACTGGTCTGTTTCTCAGACATTGTACTATGGCTACCTTCTAATTTCCCACTGCAAACCAAAACCAGTATCCCAAAAACAAAAGATCAACCAAAATGTCAGGTTTTGGCAGTGTGAGGCAAGGCCTATTAAAGCTCTTGAAAAGATTGCCATTTATGTCATCAGCTTTAGGAAGAACCACATTCTTGTCCATGTCAAGGCTTCATTTTTGGACAGGCTGTTGACAGACCCGGTCCTCAGTGCCACCCTGTGCACAAACCAGGTCCATCCATTAAATATATAGAGCAGGGAAAACAGGTCTGTAATGCTGAAATGAAACTAATCTGGCCACACTGTTACACAGCAATTTTCTGAAAATCATTCTCAAGCCTTTTTGTAGTATCTTTGGAGAAATTAAATGAAGCTTTCGCATGAATCCAACTTCTAGTTTAATTTCCTTGTGTATTGTTGCAGTCATGGTGTTATCAGAACTAATCACTGTTTATATAAAGGAGTGCTTTTATGTGATGTATCAATCACAACCTGGAGCTAAGTTTAATAGAATCACAAAACCAGTATAATAAACCATAAACCTCTGCTTTTTGGACTTTGGATTATTTTATTATAAGAACAATTTGAAAGTTGCTGGAGATCTTTGTGTCCCTAGAAAAGGGCTGAAGACATTTTTCTTAGTTTTAAACTATCAATTTTATTGCTTTCAAAAGCAATACAAAGTCTTAAACCCCAAATAATTGGCTGGCATATGGAAAAGTTAATAGAATACCTGGTTGGAAGAAAACGTCAAGGAACATCTCCATGATGAGATGCATTTTAGAACTGATTAAAAAATTATCTGCTTCCATGCATGAATTCATGTAAGTAACTAGGCAGATAATGATTTTATTGACGCTTTCCAACAAAAGTAGGGTTGGTCTGTCTTCATCCAGCCCCAGAGCTCTGTGTGTGGGCTGGCACAAGGCATTGCTGATGCTGAATCACCTCCTACCTGTGCTCCCCTCCAAGCTTTACATCCTGTTAAGGGAATGCCCCAGACACATCTACTTAAGAGACAGCCCTGCCTTTTACACGGGCCTTGCTATTCAGGATCTATAAAGAGAGGTAGTAAATGCAGAATCAAAGGCTGCTAAGCATGGTGCTTAGGAAATCCACATTGAGAAAATGATCCAGAAGAAGAATTCCTGATTTCAGTTTAAAAAAAAATTAACTTTTAAAATGTATTTGCATGTTACTATGTATTCTAATCATACACGGAGGGTAATCATTGCTATTGGCCATTTCAAAGGACTTGATCCCACCTCTATGGAAATTAATATGGAATGTGAACTTTGATGCTTATTAATTATAAATTGCTAAGGGATTCTCTTAGATAAATCTCTCTTCAATTGTATGGTCATTATGAGTAATAAAAGAAGCATATGGAATCTTATACCAGGTAGAGAGGGGCCATCAAAAGTGTGTTTCTGTTCTTCATTAAAGGAGACTGCACTTCACAAAGGCAACATCAGAAAACAGTTAATGATTACAGGTTTTGTTGCTATGCAACATTTGAAAGACACACCAAAGAAAATAAAAAAACTATGAGCTTGCTCCTGAGGCAGATGTCATACTGAAGCAGAGGAGAAAAAAATGGCACACAGAAAAATTAGATAGATTTCTTTGATTTATCAGTAAATAAATCTGACAAGAAGCAAGAAAATACAAAGCAGATGAATCATTGTGGCTGGACCTATGTGAGATGTATACCTGATATATTATTACCATTTTCTCTATATCTAGTTACGTTCTTTCATACTTGGATTAAGGTTTGTAAATATCACAAGGGCAGCCCAGCCTGTCTTCTTTTCCTCCTCTGTATCAGTGCCCTCCAGGAAGTTCTGACTTTGTTAGTAGGCAGAAAGNTTTTTTAATTTCCTGTTAAAGATTATTCACACTCCTTTCCATCAGGCAGAAAAGCCCAGGAGAGAAATATCACAATGAGGTCTCTCTAAAAACTGTCTTCATCACATACTTGGAAAAAGTAATAAATTCACTTTCAAGGCTGGTGTCTCCCTATAGGTCCATTGCAGATCAGGTTCTTTTCTGTGCCCAGCTGCATCACTCCCAGTTCTTTGATAGATCTCACTGTGCCCAGATCTCTTTGTGGACACTGCTGACTTTGGGATCTGTGGATGAGTGTGCCCCAGGAAAGCCCTATGATTCATTCTCCTTAAAAACAAATTTCTGCTTCATGAATGCGAAATAGTTTTTACCTCTATGTCCTACCAGACACTTCCTTCCCTTCCCCCAGAGGAGACTCCTTTCCTCAGGATCCAGCAAGATCAAGCTACACCAGCACCTGTATTTCTTACAGGAGAACGGAAACCTGTCTCCATCAAGTATGGCTCTAGGGTGGACACCAGAATTATCTATGCTTGTAAATGTCTTTGCTGGAAGATTTTTCAAATAGTAGTAGCCATCAGCGATGATGTAAAATTCAGCACTGATTCATAGTTTTTTGATGATTTGTTACTTTCAGGTTAGCTTTCTTAGATGTCTTGGTAATCATTAGGGAAATTGCAATCCAAATGCAGAACAGTTAACATACAACAAATTTCATAGTAAAGCCTCAGTCCTTCATAACACCCTCTCAAGAAGTGTAGTTGCCTGCATCTCGAGATGTAGGCTATCCTTCACAAGGATTGAGGTTCAGTTTGCAAAAGAAAGGGTTTAGTTCTACTTTAGCTCTACTATGTAGCATCTTTACCATAGACCAGAAGGGCCTTGAATGGAAATACACTCTCTAAATAAGCCACACACCTCTGCCCTTCTTCTGAAGTGTAACATCATCATCAGACACTATATTCTAGTTCTTCATGGTTTGAACATCAAACAAGTAAACAAAAGGCCCAAATAATTTTATTACCATTTTTTCAATTCTAGTTTTCCTAAATGTTCTTGATTCCAGCACACTAAAATAACTCCATATATCCCTGACATTGTTTTGTATACTCATTGCTGTTCAAAGAAAAATTGCTTGACTAAAATGTCTTAGGAATTTGAAAGTATTGCTCTTTCTAGTGAAAGCTCTTTGCATACGTGTATGTTAAATTACACGATCAGAATTTGAAGGAGTGTGAGAATATTTCAAAAAGAGAGAACAAAACTGTTGTCTTCAGTTTATTAAGTTGACTTTTCTAGCTTTTTTAAGGGGTTAGTACTAACTGACACGGCACTCTCTGTGACTTTCAAGACTAGGGAATATTTTCTACATTAATACCAGGAAAATATGCTGAAATTAATGAGTCATACGTATCTAGAATAAATACCCAATATTGATCCTACTTTAACTGTGTATTTAGCCTTGACATTTGTCCTTGCTCTAACAAGGAAAGTGAAAGATCAGGGATTAAACTCTAACTGAAAAAAGATTAGTCAAGATTTACTGAAAATGCCCGATTTGATGTATGATATAACATTTATATTAATGTTTGTTTTATATCTGATCTTTAAAAAAATATAAATTAGTTGATTCCACTAGCAATAGGTTGCATTTAGCAAACACCTTCTGAGAATGGTAAGCTTCTTTAATTAAAAACTCAAAACAGAATTGTAGGCAAGCAAATTATATTGTCTACTGTGTCTGTAAAACCCTTACTATAGACAGTGACAAGTTTTTAACTGTAAGAGTTAATCCTCAGAATTAAGTAATCAGTGATACATACTAATTTGAATATGAGGATTCTATCTAGACTCATATTAAATGTACTTATCTATACTTGAGGTCTACTCTAGAATTATACCTGTGGCTGTGTTCTCTGCTATACACATTATTTTTAATAGTAACTTTATTTTCTTCTAATCACCTCCTGAAGATGTGTATGAATATGAGTTATCCCTGATTGGTTTTTACATGTCAATATCGTATTCTAATTGGTTGTTTTTTTGGCAAAGCCATCTTTCTCCACTTCACCTCAAAAAGTGTGATTGCGATGATTTACCTGGTGCTATTGTCATGGTACTTGGCACTGTGCATTATACAGCTGAGTGCAGTGGGGGGCTTCTTGTTAAGCCAATGCAGCCTTATGCCTCTTGTTCAACAGTGGTGGTTGTGGGCTGTGTCTGGAGAAAAAGTGTACAAACCAGGTGAGAAAACACTAGAGGCAGAGCACAGAGTAAGCCTGGCCCCACAGCCACCCCAGGCTGGAGGGATTTCCAGGAGAGGACAGTGAGGGCAACTAAGGAGATGGCACTGGCCACTTACATTTTCTGATGAGGCTGCTAAGAAATCCATTTTATAATGCTTTACCTCTATCTGGCAGTTTGCCTCATGAGTCCATTTTTGCTGGCTTCCCTCTTCAGCTACAGAACCTGCATTTCAAAGGTTAGTGTCACTTTATCAGTATTTTTAAAGACAGACCTTGAACCAATGTTACGAGCATGACCTTAGAAACCATAAACAACTGATACACAAAATTTCACAAACTGTAATTCTTTGGTACTCCTCAGCTTAAACAAATACCCACCTGACACCAGGCCTTTTGGAGTTTTTTAAACTGTCAAGGCTGTGTGTTTCTAGATAAATTAACTGAAATTATTGTCAGAGGTAAGCAATGCTGATTGGCTTAGTAATGATGGCAAGCTAACTCAGCACTCAGTGTTTCACAATGCTCCTGATGTTTTTTTCTGGGTGCAAACCATTATTTTCTTTCCAGCTTAAGAGTATAAAGCCACACCACAGGCATAAGGTAAACCTTGAGTTACTTGACAACTCTTCAGCTGGGAGAGGTCACTCCCCCTCCCCTGTGTCAGATCACCTGATGTGATTCACGCTGCAGTCCAGAGTTACTCTTCTCTGACCTACCTGTCCTGTTTCCTTATAGGACTTTGACAATGGTAGTGGTTCCTCAGTCTCCCATGTATTTCTGGTTTTGTGTAAGTTTTGTCTGCTGCATGCCCTTATTTAAGTGATTAATAATGTGACATTTGAGGCTAATTGTGATGTGTGAAATGCTATGCTTTCTAAAACATGATGATAATCAGAAAAGTGGTATTAAGATGTGATACAATGGAGTGGCTATTTCAAAGAAGATAATAACTAAAATCCTGAACAAAATTCTCACTCAGAACTGTGAAAGTTTGGGTTCAAACTTCACAACTAGGTTCTTTGCCCAAGTTTTTACATGTAGGGATTATGCAGATATCAAAACTTGAACACTTGCTTGTATGACTAGGCAAAAATAAAACAACTAAATCCCAAGAAAGGGGATGGGGTGGATGTGGTTTGATCAGAGTAAGTCTAGGTAACCCCTGGAGCACCGAGCAGTTAGTAGCACAAAGTCACCACTGACAAATGAAATACCATATGAGATGCATAATTGATGGAATAATTGCAAAGATGGTTTGAAATTTTAACCATATCAGGAATCACCATTTGACAGAGAAAGACTCAGATGGGACTGGCTGAATCACATAGTTCAAATCCCACTGTTGGTGCTGTTTCAAAGTGTCCGTGTAACAGCTATTCTCATCCCTGCTGAAATCTCTCCTGAAATTTAGATATATCTAAAATGGCAAAAAGCCACACCCTTAACATGTCATAGGAACAGCACACGAGTGACTGAGCATAGCCCCCATCCCAAGGAACCTTGCAGGGTAACAGTGATTGCCCAACAAACTGTGCAGGGTAATTCATGTGCCTTACTGATACTTCCATATAAGCCTGCAGTGACTCAGATGGAGCTACCTGCCCCTAGCTGCCAGTGCACAAAGAGACTTATTAGAGTTACAATTTAATGCTATTTTTCTCTTGTCAGGCTCATGCAAAAGTTTGGCATACCTACAAAGAACACTTTGAACCCTATCAGAAAGGGATGATATCCATAACATTGGGATCCCACTGGATTGAACCCAACAAATTGGAAGATGAGTCAGACATATCTAAATGTCAGAAGTCTATGGAGAGAGTACTCGGATGGTTTGCTAAACCTGTCCATGGGGATGGGGATTATCCAGAAGAACTGAAAAATGAATTCTTGTTTTTGCCACACTTCACCGAAGATGAAAAAAACTACATAAAGGGAACAGCTGACTTCTTCGCGTTTTCCTTTGGTCCAAGTAACTTTAAACCTCCAAACACTCTATCAAAAATGGGACAAAATTTGTCACTCAATTTGAGGGAAGTACTGAACTGGATTAAACTGGAATACAACAGTCCTCGAATCTTGATTGCAGAGAATGGCTGGTTCACTGACAGCCATGTGAAAACAGATGACACCACAGCCATCTACATGATGAAAAACTTCATTAATAAGGTTTTACAAGGTTTGTAGAGAAATTGTTGGATTTTTCAGAGACCACTTTTGATTATTTGATATTTAGCTCTGTAATAGTCTTTTTTTTTTTTAAGAGGTAATGGCAACAAAGTTAATCATTAATTATTCATACTGCATGAGTACAAGTCATGGATCAGGATCTACTGGTGCTAGGTGTTGTACAAACAGAAAAAAACCCATAGCCAGCCCCTGTCCCAGAAAGCTAAAGTCCAACATCTGCATTGGGTTAGGTTTGGTTAGAGTTTCCATACTGAAATATTACTGCTGCAGGACTCCAAAACTCCACCTATAGTAGGTACAAAAAAGCCTTGAGATCTTCTTCTGTGAATGTCACCTCTGGTGACACAGGGAGCTTAGTTAACTCCTGACCTTTCCTACCTTGTTTCTGTCCTGAACCTTCCCCTTTTTTTTCAGAAGGCTTTTCTCCTCCTCACTCTAACTCTCAGTCAGGATCCTGACCTGTTTCTGCCCTCTCCTTTCACTGTCCTTGCAGACAATGCTACAAACATACTCCCACTCTGATCCACCATATCTCTACCTACCACCTGCCTAACTTTTAATTTTCTTTACCATAAAGTATACGTAAAATAGTACTTTTTCCTCTGCCCATTTAAACAGCCACAAGGTCTCAGCATGTACCATCTCAAGTACCACAGCATCTTTTGCTCTGACAATTAAACTTACCCCCATCTATTCAGTATGCTTCTACAAACAAAAATGTTCACAGTTGTCACTTACTCTGTCCCTAAATGTCTACTCCCATTTGTTCAACCTTCCTCATTGTGGACATCAAGTACACATCTTTACTTGCAAGGCCATTCTATCTTCTCTCTATCCTCTACATCATTCTCTGCCTGTGCATTTTACAATTAGTATTTGCAGACATTTTTGACCTTTCTCCCGCAGTTTCCCTAATTTTAGAAGTTGCTTTCTTTGAAAATACATGCCATTGTATTGCTTTGCTTTGTTACATTTCCTCATCTCCTTTCCAGTATTCTGGCCTTGTCTATCAAATTCTCATATACTCACATTGCAAGCTCTTGGGCTTTCTGTTTTCATCTGGCAACCAGGAAAACATCAGCTGGACTGTGCCTGTGCTGCTGGGTACCTTGGAACTCTGCTGCATCAATACATGCACTGTGCAAAACTGCTTCCTGCTCAAGTTGCAGCCTGGTGTGATTAGGTCAAATTCAGTGGAAATACAGAAGGATGCAAAATGAAATGTCCTGAGAAAATTAGGCTAAACAATAATGGGAAAGAATAAACCAGAAAACTTCATCTTTATTCCTTGGCTTACTGGTGTGGTGGACTACAGGTAAAGTATGGCTTGTCCATGTCTGTGTCAAAATCCTCAGCAACCCTACTTGGTCACTGCTTGGCCTTGGGTATTCCAGCCCTTCTAAGGTTAACGTGAGGAGTTATCCCAAGTTATTTCCTAGCTTAAAGCCGGTGACAGGCAGTGAGCATGACTGACTGTGGAGTCTGGACTTTTTCTTCCAGGCTACCAGCTGGCACGAGCCTACATGGGTAAAAAACTTAGTGGTTAGTTGATGTCTGCTGAGAAGCTGCATCGCAGGTTCTTCTGCCCTTCCTGAAGAATCAGGTTCCCCATCTGAGAAAGCAGTTGTGTTGTCATCTTTCTCATATATTATATATAAAAGATCATATCTAGACTCCATTGGAAGAGGGACATTAAGATTGCCTGAAGAAATCAGTACGCACTGCACCTGTTCTGTAACTACGTCAGTCTCTGGGTTGGTCAACCCAACTTCTTTAAAGTCATTAACAGTCCCATGCCAACAAAATAAATTTTTCAATTTACAAGCTGAGTAGACATTCCCAAATGTTTGAGCTTGCAGACATCTTTCAAATAAAGGTAGAGAGTTTTAGCTTCATGACAAAGTTACAAACCAGATCAACTGTTGCTCCCTTTATTTTTACTCATGATTCTCTAATTTTACTGGCATTACTTTACTGGCAAGTTGTCAAATGCAACTTCAAACCTGGATGTGGTATAATATTTCTTGTTTGCTCAGAAGAGAAATAAGGCACCTTACGGTAATTTAATTTATTAAGGAATTATTGACACCTTTTTTTCAGTAAATAAAGAATAAGATATATATGTCAGTTTTGCAATCAGTTAGTGGGTCAATAACCCTACAAACGTTGAGAAGACACTCAAGATTTTCAAAGTAAATAACCCTTTCTCATAAATATCCCTTTTATATGTTAGAGTATGAAATACAATACTCACGGATGTTACCTTATCTTATGCAGCTATTAAATACGACAACATAGATGTGTTTGGTTACACAGCCTGGTCCCTCCTTGATGGCTTCGAATGGCAACATGCATACAACATCAGACGTGGATTATTTTATGTAGATTTCAAAAGCAAAAAAAAGGAAAGGATTCCCAAGTCATCTGCACTTTATTATAAACAAATAATACAAGCAAATGGCTTCATCCCAAAGGATTCTACCCCAAACTTGCAAGCTCAGTTCTCCTGTGACTTCTCTTGGGGTATCACCGAGTCTGTTCTGAAGGTAAGCATAAAATATTAAGAGGATCACTGAAAACAGAATGATCGGGAACTTCAACTTTTTGAACAAATAACTGTATACAGCACCCTGGATTCAAGAATTTCAATGTACGCTGCCAAGAGAATTTGAGCCATAATTCCATTGGTTCAAATTTGTGTGTTTCCACACATGGCTACTGCTGCAGCAGCTGTCCCTGCTGCAGGAGCCATTCCAGGCACAGCCCTCCCTCTGCTTGTGTCTCCACGTTGCAGATCAGATGAGGAAATTTCAGACCAAGAAGTTGATCCAACCAATTGTTACTGGGTTACTTTTCAACCGGGGTTTCCAAATCCAGCTTGCAGTGCGGCCATAGGGATGCTTGTGATGGCCCGATGGAGAAAGTGGCAAAGGGCAGGGACAAGCTGGTTCTGCTGGTGGCAGCAGAGCGACCTGCAGGCTCCACGTCTTGTCTACAGCAGAAACACATTCCTGGGTTAGGCCTGGCTCTAAGTGCCACTTGTCTAAGTGGGTAAGAAACCATTCTTTAAAAAGACACATAGCACAGGTGAACATAACCAACCTTGAGGTCTTACCATCTGAGCTCACATTAGAAAACAGATCGTACGATCTTTTGTCCAAACTGGTTCCCATAGGACTTATTTATACTTTATTTTTCTTCTATTTCTGCTTTAAACTTAGTAAATAAGCTAAGTGTATGTATGGCCAGTGTTGGGATACCCTTCTTATCATCGCATACAGTCGTAAAGATCAGCCTCAAAAAATAACAACAAAATCCCATAATTTAACCTATTCACCGACAACCATAGGGGGGAAAAAAAGTTAAGCTTCTATATATCTTGTTTATATGCAGCGAAAAAGTACATTTTCTTTTAAAAAAAAGCAGTCTAAATATTTTAAACTCCACTATATTATACTTTGAGACTTACAAAAAGCATTTAAAAATTGGAATATAAAAAAAGGAATGTGCTATTCAGAAACTTTTCAACTAGTAGAAGATAGAGAAGATGTAACTAAGTGCTACAAGCTTTTTGTGTCAGATTACTGTGCCTCAGTCTCACAAGGTCGATCACAGCAGCAGTGCCAAATTAATCCATGCTCGCTTCGTACAGCCCCTGGTGCTTGTTCTCACCAGAGGCACTCCTGGCAGCTGCCTGAGAACTGCTGCGTGCGTGACCAGAGCGAACTCGGTCAGGGAGAGCTGTGTGAAAACAGGTCATGTAGGCTGGTGGCAGGGCAAATGCCCATGTGTAATCGAAAAGAAAAAAAGTGCAATTTTGATGTTTTTCATAGGGAAAGGAACAGAATGGTAAGATGACCACTAGCACAAAGCCCATACAGGTGAGTTGGTTATCCTCTTGCCCCTGGAGCATCTAAGCAGGGCCCTCTGACATCCAGCATGAATTGACAGCTAAACACATGCAGAAATGCAGACTCCAAGAAGGTATGACATTCATTCAATTAAAACCCATTTTAACATATTTTTATTTTCGCAGGCAGAATTGGCAGCTTCCTCACCTCAGTTCTGCGATTCCAGCTTGTACCTGTGGAATGTCACAGGAGATGGGCTTCTGCACAAAGTTGAAGGGGTAAAGCTAAAAACCCGACCAGCACAGTGCACAGATTTTGTCAGTATTAAAAAGCAACTGGATCTCCTGGAAAAAATGAAAGTCACCCATTACAGATTTGCACTTGACTGGTCACTAATTTTACCCAATGGAGATTTGTCAGTGGTCAACAGGCAAGTTCTTAGGTATTACAGATGTGCGATTAGTGAAGTCCTGAAACTCAATGTTCAATCCATGGTCACCTTGTATTATCCAACTCACACCTACCTGGGCCTGCCAGGTCCTTTGCTAAAGACAGGAGGATGGTTGAACCAATCCACTGCCTATGCTTTTCAAGACTACGCAGCTTTATGTTTTAGGGAACTTGGCGATTTGGTTAAACTTTGGATCACAATAAATGAGCCTAACCAGCTAAGCAATGTCTACAACAGGAGCAGCAATGACACCTATCGGGCAGCACACAATTTATTAATAGCACACGCCATGGCCTGGAGAATATATGACGAGCAGTACCGGTCCTCTCAGTATGGCAAAGTGTCCCTGTCCCTGCACTCGGACTGGGCTGAGCCTGCCAACCCCTTCTTTGAATCTCATTCAAAAGCTGCCAACAGGTTTCTTCAGTTTGAAATAGGCTGGTTTGCCAATCCCATATTTAAGACTGGGGACTATCCAGCTACTATGAGGGAATACATCACCTTTAAAAACAGAAGAGGCCTCTCATATACTATGTTGCCATCTTTCACAAGCGAGGAAAAGCAGCTTGTCAAAGGTGCAGCTGACTTTTATGCACTGAATCATTTCACCACCAGATTTGTCATTCACGAACCTCAGAATGGAAGCCAGTATGAATTTGATCGTGACATTCAACTTCTGCAGGATATCACCTGCCTGAGCTCCCCTTCTCGTTTGGCAGTGGTGCCCTGGGGAATACGCAAAGTTCTCAGGTGGATCAAAAACACTTACGGTGACATTGACATTTACATCACAGCAAATGGAATAGATGATCCGTCCTTAGACAATGATGAACTTCGAAGTTATTACTTGGGCAAATATGTACAAGAGGTTTTAAAAGGTGAGTGCATGACAGATTCAAGTTCCCCAGAGCCATTTCCATGGCTCAGACCCAGGCACAGCTAAGTCCTGCCCTGGACAGAGTGAGCAGTCCTGGTTCAGATGCAGGAGCCAGCGGCACTGAGCCCCCTGAAGGGCCCAACCCTGCAGTCACACTCAGGGCAGCTACGGCACAAAGCAATGGCATCAAGTGCCTTGCACAAAATGCAGCCACAGCTGCCTCCAGTTTAAACCATGTGAGCTCTCTGGGCATGCACATACAGCAGAGTAGTTACGCAGAAGTTATTAGGAGACGGCACTTCAGCCCAACAACTCCCAAAAGACAATTCAAATTTCTACTCTCCAAAGAAAGGCAAGAGCCTCCTTGCTTGCTGAACTGGTTATTGGACAGGAAAGTGCAAGCAAGTCCACAGAGACCTGGAGGGACATACAGAAGAAATACAGCAGGGCACCAGCAGCAGCAGCTGCTGTTGTAGGTAGAGTCCAACTCTAGTTCTTGTTCCACTACTTGTTTTCTCCTGGGCACATATGGAAATCTACTTCTTCACTTTAGAGACAAACTAGTAAGAGTTATGGAGGTAGAGGACAAAAACATTCGAGGCAATGATTTTCAGCAACAGCTTACTTGTATGAGAGATGCTGCAGGGTCCTCAGTCCTCCCCTCCCTCTTCCTCCAACTAATCATTAAAGAAAAGCAGTGAGACACAGGCTACCAGCAAGGCCTTGGTACCTGAACCATACAGGCAAAATAAGACGTGCACTACATCCCTGCCCTCACTGTTCCCTATTGGTGAGCATTAGAGAGATCCTGATCAGGACATGGGGGATTCAAAAGCTTTGACAACTGGCAAACTCAGGCAACTGACATTAAACACAGCCTAGGTATCTTGGTTTCTCCTCTCTAGGAGCTAATGAAAAATCAGACAGATCTTACTCATGGCTAAGCATGGCTTCAGATTACTTTTAGACACCAAGAAACAAACCGTTCTCTCTCCAGTGTTTAGCCTTCTCAGTTACTACAGGACTAATGAGCATTTGCTGATTTATTTTCCACGCTAATTTCACACTGCAAAAAAAAAAAATTCATTATTAAAGGAAGTAAGTTATTAAGTGAAAGAGTTGTTTAAAGGGTACTTCATTACAGTATTCCCATTTTAATTTTCAGAGAGCATGACACTTACAGTACCCACAAAAAGATCCCCGAATTTACATGTTCTTGATCTGGGTCACATTCTCAACTATGCTCACTGCTTCCACATGACTTCAAGGCCTACTCTTTATAAGTATTTTCACCGAGCACTTGGGTGCAGCAGTGTAACACACAGTCATGCATGCTGCAGGGATGAGCAGCTGAGTTTGGAGCAGGGCAGGAATTCTGGGAAAGCTGCTCTCACGGCACCAGTGGGCAGCTGCTCCCGAGTCACTGCAGCTGGCTTCAGTTAAGAGCAGCATCTAGCTCCTCCCAAGAAAACAAACTCCCAGCTCCAACCCTGCACAAATCCGAATTTCATGGGGTTGGTCCAAAAACTTCCAAATCATTAGGATATTTTAAAAACAGTAAGGCACTGTTCCTATATAATTGGGACAACTGATTATTAGAAGCAGTAAATATTTTATAATGTAAATACACTTTTAAAATTAGTAACAATTTGAAATCTGAACTCCTTCTCAGAAAGTTTGCAGGTTTTACTTGAAATATAAGTTTTTATTAATGTTTTTGTTTTGATTTCTTTTCCTTCTCAGCCTACTACATTGACAAAGTCAAGATTAAAGGTTACTATGCATTTAAACTGACTGAAGAAAAATCTAAACCCAGATTTGGATTCTTCACTTCAGATTCAAGAGGAAAGCCTTCAATAAAACTTTACAATAGCCTGATAAGCAACAATGGCTTTCCTGTTGACTACTCAGTCTGTAGCCCCTCTAACCACGAAAAGAAGTGTAGCTTCTGCTTGTTTATTTCTCAGAAGAAGCCATTAATATTTTTTGCCTGCTGCCTTTTCTCTACCCTCATTTTGCTTTTAGCTATTACTTTTTTTCACAAAAGAAAAAGGAGGAAACATTTTAAGGCAAAAAGCATCAAGTGCATCTGTGTCTCATTTTAAAAGGGGGCACAAGTCCACTTTCAGCGAGATCCGTCACTGCACTCTACAGCGGAGATGCCACTCAACTGTGGAAAAACACTGAATCACTCCAGTCACACACACCAAGCATTTCATTTAAAAACAAAGTAATCATCACATTCACAGGAAGAGCCATGGCACTTGTTTCTGCTGAAATTACTTTTTATTCACTTCCTCTACATAAGAGACAGTATCTATTAAAAAAAAACAAACCCAGAACTATGACTCTCCTGCACCTTGGAATAACATTTAAAACAGCTTTACTTGCAAAGAGCAACTTTTGAGAACTGATACGCACTTTTGTATGAATAAATGTGTCTTGTGATGTGTATTCATGTTGTGAGTGTTGCTGAGCATAAAACTGCAGCTGTTAGGGTTTAGAAAGTGTTATTAAACCCACAAACCTTCCACTAAGTACAACACCAGGAATGAAATGTTCCGGGCCAGCTTCTGAAGATACCCCTAGAAGTACAAAACCAAGTTAACTCCATTATTGACCAACAGACGTCCCTTACAGATTGGGTGAAGTAGTTTTAAGCAAATATAACTGGAGAAAAACCATATACAATCACTATTTTTCATCGCCAAAATGGGGCAGCCATAAAAATTTTTACTAGCAGTAACTAGTAACCCACTCACTAGAGTGATGAACATAAATTGCACCTGTCATTATACAAGTGGATCTTTGGCAAATTTTTGGAATTTCTTAACTTGCATGGGATGCTTTAGAAACTTGTTGCCAAGTATGTTTCTGCACTATCCCAGTATTTTATATATTTTTTCCAAATTGAATGGAGCAAGTAACAACGTGGATTTTACTACTGCAAAGAAATAGTACAACCTTCCAGTAAGATGTTACTACATGACAAGATTAGAAGAAACAAAGCTGTATCCATAGATAACACAGATCATTGTCGTTTAAACTCAGCAATACACTCTGAGCTTTGAGGTCAAGTCCTCCGTTTTCTCAACTGAGCAATAAAGCTTCATATTTTCAGACTACTCCTTCTATCTATGTATTTAGTTTAAATGGTCTTACAAATCTAGCTCTACTGATTTCAGTTTTTTCATCTACTTCAAATTCTGTCATCACAAGTCTGAGGCTTGAGAAAAGATGAGAAAGAACATTGGTCTCCCCTCTGTGCGAACAATGCTTTTACTATTCCTTAATGCTGTGACTCAAAAATGCCACGACTTTGTCCCACAAAGATCATGGTAGCACGGACTGACTACACATTGCCCTACTCTGAACACATTCTTTCAGTCTGAATTAAGTTTGATGGTTTGAAAACACATTGGCAGTGTGGACCCAGCATGCAATCTGATTTTCCAAAAGCTATCATGATGGTTCATGCAATCACCACTGAGTTCTTAAAAAACAAATAAACAACAAACCCAAGATATGAAATACAGTTTATTTTATTGTATCTCTCATAGTTTTTAACACCTTCTACCAGCTAGCATTGCTGGTAAAATGTGTCACGGTAGTTTTTAAATCCAAATCCAGACAACTGTAAATAAAAAATTAAGAGCTTTTAGTAAGGTTTTAGGAGTGCAAATGTGAAACTCAAAGTTTATAACCATTTGATGTAATTTATCTGATGATTTTAATGCAAGACAGACAATATCTCGAAGAGTTTACTTCATTTTACACAGACAAAATTACTTAAAGATGCCTTTGAGCACAACAGTTCAACTGTTCAACACATGTAGTAAGTTGTTCCATCTCTCAAGTCACTTGGAAAAGCACAAAGAGTTATTTTTTGGAGGCTTGCAAATGTTTTTTATCTGGAGGATGATTTTAAAAAAATGGGTTTATGAAACACTTCATCAGCATCCTGCCTCAAGCTTAGGTTCTGAAGGCACACAACATAGAATTTATTTCCAAGTTAGGTTGTCTCATCCTGTACAGGTGTTTTGTACCATGTATGGAACTCCACACAGCTTAAACACATCAAATTCCTTTAGCAGTTAATATTCCAAAATTACCCCCAAATCCTTGTACTCAGCTTCAACAACTAATGCCCATAGACAGTGTAAATAGTTGTCTTTGTTAAACGGACCTGTTTACCAACATTTACATACTAACTGCTCAGAATACCCTTAGATATAAATTGGCTGCTGTCCACTCTAAGGCAGTGCCCAACCAGGAGGAACATTAGTCTGAGGTCTTCACTGTAAACTGGTCTGTCAGGCCAGGTCAGCTGATTTTAAATTCTTAGCCAACACTACAGCTTGCATTCACAGTGCAGAGTACAGCACTGGAGAGACAGGTTTTCTCCATACAGTAGCAAAATGCCAAGTTGACGAAAGATGGAAAACGGCTGTTGAAAGACCTATCAAAATTCAAGTTTTACAATGCATCTTGTGATGCCTGTTACAAACAAAATTCCATCCCTGTTGGGAACCTGTGTAACCATGGCTCTGTTGAAGCAGATAAACCTTGTCAGGTCCCCATCTCTACAGAGAAGATGTACAATGTGTGTTAAGATAAACCAACCTGAGTTTTACTCATCCGCCTGCTGCACTGTTCCTTTCTCGGAAACATAGATACCATCCAAGAATTTCCTGATATCCTTGTTCTTGACTGTGGTGGCTTGCTGGATCAAGGCAGCTGCAGACGAAGTGAGACCATTAGCACAGAGCTGAAAGGTCCAAGCCAACTTGTAGCCTTTGTTTATGTTCCAGTGTTTCAACTAACAAACAGGACTGTCATCTAGAGACAGGAATTAGCAACTTAAAATTCTGTAAGGTCTAAAGAAAATAGGATGCATTTCACTGAGCTTATCAGTGTTTATCAGCAACTCAGGGAAGTGGCACTTCATTACTGCACACATGTACAACTGTAAAGCTGAAAAGTCTAGTGCCAAAAAGGCCCTAAGTACTGACTTGAAGGTTCTGCAGACTTGTAAAAACATCTTAAAGCTTAGAAACAGAGTAAGGAACTATGAAAAACAATTACAGTGACTAGAGGAAAAAAAAAATCTGGGCTGTTGTTTATCTCAGGGTTTGAGGTCAAGAGTTTGCTAAGCTAGCATCCTCAGATGGAAGTTTCCATATAATTTTCCACACATCTACTTTCACAAACCTGAATTGGACACCAGCTCAATGTCATTCCCTTCAAGGATCAGCTCATCTTTCTGGGCTTGAGATACTGCGCAGGTAACACCTATGGAAAGGCAAACACACAATCCACACTGTTGAAGGTGTTAAGCGTATTAAAGAAACACTATTAACATCCTGTCCCAATTTACACACCTAGACACTAGTATTCAAGGCAATAATTAACTTCTGTGAGTTTGTTAAATAGAGTCCATCAAATCCATTCCAGGGTTTTTCGTCCCTCACACAGTTTCAAAATTTAAAGATTAGTGCAAGTCATGCTCTAGAGTGAGAGCTACTAGTGATATTCCTGCTTCCTCATTATTACATTACAGCATCCATCACCAACACTGTGTACAAGCCAGTGCTTTTGCCAGCACGGCTTTGTCAGTGAGGTGCTGCCAGCTCCCACAGGCTTGCACTCATTCAGACAAAACTGGAGTCACCCCAAGCAAAAGCCATTAAAAACCACCTGCCCCTGTCATGTCATGTACTGTGTTTACACTAGCAATGCTGCAAATACTCACAAGGAGTAAACATGAGGGCATTTGAGAATCTAACAGGAAACCTGAATTTGTAAGGAGAGTAACAGAAGTTTTTACAGTTTGATCTACTTAGTCAACAGCTATCAGCTTTTAAGCCAGCCTTTTACTAACAATAAATGCCAACTTAAAAAGAATCAAATACAATCAATCATCAAACCCACCCTTAATATCCCACAATAAATCAAAACCCCTGTAACTCTGCACTGTTATCTCTAGTGTTTTGGGACAAGTCTGATGCATTCCTCTACAGCCACCCCAAAACTTCATCAGTCACATTAAACGTCCTTAGCCACAGGTCCTTACCCTCACCAGAAATAGAACTAGAAAAAAACAAATGGATAAGCGAAGTCTTTCCTACAGTTTTTATGTATCTCTGTTTATGATATGTTTTGTTGCCTCCTTTCAGAAGTTTAACAAGCTCCATCAAGTGCCTGCTTTTCTGTTAGACATTTTAGTGAAATTCCAAGTCTGCAAGATGTAAAAACAGCAAATAAGATGGCAGTTTTTAAGTTTATGGTGCATGCACCTAGATAAGCAGCAAATTCAACTAGAACACCTTAAAGACCAAAACTATGATGTGGTATGAAACTAGTTCATGTATAATGTTTTAAAACAGAAACACAAACCCAACACTAAGAACCTGGATGTTACCAACTATAAACACTGCTAAAATCTCCCAGTGATTAAAGTAAATCCTGGACTCCTTGTATCACAGTAACTAACTCCAGACTGGTTATTGGCTAGCTCTCACTAGTAAAGATAAATTAGAGGCATTATTAGTAACAAATCTAAAGAGTGGCAATGGTAGCATATGAAGATTACATAAATTTGGAAAAGCACACGCTGCTCCAACAATTACTCATCCTCTCCCATTCTCAGCGGCAGAGCCCAAAGGAAACAGCTTGGAAAGCTTGGTTCAAACGAGCAGAGTATGTCTCCAGAAACACTCACCTGGCCTCATGCGCACTCTTCGAATGTACTTCTCTCCCAGGAAGTTTCGGATCTCCACGAGGGAGCCGTTGTCCTGTATGACCACATTGATTGGGAAGTGAGCGTACACCGACCTCATCTTGTAGCGAAAGCCCTGGGACACGGGACAGAACCGGACATTGAAAGTAGAACGTGCCCAAAAGGCAGAACACATGCACGAGGCTTACAGCAGAAATGAAAGCCAAGGTGTATCGACAGCTTCTGAAAAAGGGCAGGACACTGAGCCCAAAAGACGTTTGTATTTTCCTGCACCTGCAGAACCTGCTTGACAGCAAAGGCAAGACAGGAAGCAAAAGGAGAAAGAAGCTGCATTTTGGATGCTTAGAAACGCTCTCCCTCCATAAAGTAAAAGGCTCTCACTGCAAGTAACAAAAGGAGCAGCAGTTATTATCCTGGCCCCACACACAACTCACCAGAGTGACCCCCTTGATCATGTTCTGTACATGGCTGCAAATTGTGCGAACGGTTGCCAGCTCCTTTCTGTTACCCCACCACTTGTCAACACGCAGCTGCATCAAAACACACACAAACAAAGCCTTCAGCTACTTCAGAACCAGCAACAAAATAATTTTGTGACAAATGAGGAGCAAAATTTTCAGATCAACTACTTAAAGCCCACCAACCAACCGAACTACTTTGTTTCTTTGACAGACTACTAAAGGCCCACCTTAAATCCTAACCCTGAGACGTGAGAAACGTTTGTTTTCCTCAAGTCTTGCCACTAACAAGTCTTCAAAAGAGCTGGGGTGGATAAATAGAGAATCTTGAGCTAAAAGACACATTACTAATTGCTAAGCATATTGAAGTCTGCCTCCTATGCTTTATCAACTTAAATGAAACACTGTGTGGATCCATTATTTTAATGAAACATTTGATCATTGTGAAACAGTAGTTGAAATCAATCACTCCTGATATTTTCTTATATTTTTGAGACAATATGAAAACTCATGCATTTATTTACATAACATCTGCTCTCCTAATGTAACTTGCAGTTTCTGAAAATCCAACAAACCGATTTTTCTCCTCTAAAAGAAGCAGTTTGTAGAACAGCACACAATGATCAACTCCCTTCCCTAGAACTGTCACTACAGAAGAATGCAGTCAACATATTCCCTCCCACAGGGCCCGAGGAGGCCCCGTGCCTCCATCAGACCAACCTCTCTCAGAAAACATTGGACTAAGCACAGCCTACCGAACACACCCGCAGCTGAACATTTTTGGTCACTCTCCCACACCACCAAAGAGTTTTTAAGCCAACTGTAAAGCTCCTCTCTGCCTCTGGGCAGCGAAGCGACCTGCGCAGCACTCACCTTCTTGTGCTTCTTTCCCAGGAGGGACAGCTCCACATTGATGTGGTTAAAATCTCTCCGCAAGGTTCCTCGGGGCCCCTTCACAATGACCGTCCGGCCCTTTAGCGAAACTCCCACTGCGAACCAAACGGGGACACGCGTTACGGGCTGCGGCGGCGGCACCGCCACCGCCGGGCGCCTCCCGAACGCGGCGCGGACTGACCTTGCTCGGGGATGTCCACGGTCTGGTTGCTGAGGATGGTCTTCATCCTGCGGGAGACAACGAGAAAGGCTGGAGGCTCCCTCGGCCTTGCGCCCGCGGGGACCCCGCCCGCTCCCCCCCGCGCTGCCACCGCCGGGCTCCGCTCCCCGCACCGGCGGCCGCCGCNGGGGGACGCGCGGTACGGCAGGGCAGGAGGAGACTGTGCGGGGCGCGCCGCGGTACCGGTGCTGGGCGGGTCTGTGGTGGTGGCGCGGGACAGCGCGGGGGCCCGCGGGCAGAGCCCGGGAGGGACCGTGCCAGCCCCGCACGGGCACACGCATCCTCAGGACACCGAGCCACGGCCCCGCTCCCACGGGACAGCGCCCGGCAGTCACGGGAACCATGGCAACGCCGCTTTCTGCGGCCCCGAAACACCGGAGTAACCCACACAAGGTTATTTCACAGACTGTGTTAGGCTGGAAAGACCTCTGGGATCATCGAGTCCGACCTGGGACCGAACACCGCCTGGTCAATCACACCATGGCAGCGAGTGCCACATCCAGGCTTTCCTTAAACTCCTCCCGGGACGGTGACTCCGCCACCGCTCTGGGCAGCCCATTCCAATGTCTAATCACCTTTTCTGGGAAGAAATTCTACTTAATGTCCAACTTAAACCTCCCCTGGTGCAGCTTAAGACCCTGCCCTCTCATCCTGTCCCTGGTTGCCTGGGAGAAGCAGCCCATCCCCACCTGCCTCCTTTCAGGCAATTGTAGAGACCAGTCAGTTCCCCCTGAGCCTCCTTTTCTCCAGGCTGAACACCCCCAGCTCCCTCAGCTGCTCCTCACAGGACTTGTGCTCCAGACCCTTCCCCAGCTCTGTTGCCCTTCTCTGGACAAGCTCCAGCCCCTCAGCATCTTTCTTGTAGCGAGGGGCCCAGAACTGGACGCAGGATTCGAGGTGTGGCCTCACTGGTGCTGAGTACAGGGGAATTTTATGTTACTTTGTGTAACTGAGTGTGGTGTTATGATAGATAAGTCTGTTTCACGTGGCTTAAAATAAAAAGGGAATTATACATTTAACTTAAAAGCCATTGGGAAAATGCTTACACAAAGCATATGTTAACCAGCAAAAGGGCAAATTGTTGTTTACTATATGATGCCAGCATATTTGTTACTAAATAGATTACAAATTTGCTTGCTTTAGGTGTCAGGGAGCCATGTGTGTAACCAGTACGGAACATCAGGTTCTTTGCCAGGGGAAAAGAAAGAGTTCCTGCAAAATGGACCAGACTTACAGGACTTTGTCTCTGGAGATCTGTCAGACAAGAGCACATGGGCTGAGTATAAAGGCAATTTGAAGCGTGAGAAAGGAGAAAGGTAATAGAGATTTTTTAAACAACTTTAGTTGTTCCCCAGCACGATCTTGCACATTTAGTAATAACTACAAAATGTATGCTGTGTATCTTTATTAAATTCTGCCCTACTGTGTTGCAAATTTGATGATTATTCAAGAAAGGACAAGTGTCATTAACTTCAAATCCATAACAAAATGTGGAGACATGGTGGTATTTTCTTGAGTGCCACTAATTAAATTACAAATGTACATCAGAAGGTGAATGTGTTGAAAAAGTACTACTGGTAGAGAAAACAAAAAATGAAGATTTAAGTTAAAAAAATGTTTAAACCCCTGTATTTGCAGTTATAGATTGATCTGACTTTGTGATAGCTATGCCATATCTGCTGCCATTAACTGTTGCAGTCCCCAGTGTGGCACTTTTCGACCCCTCTGAAATAGTGAACAGTTTTAAATATTTCAGTGACAACAATTCCCATGCTTGAGTGTTGGAATGATGATGAACAGGGAAGAGAAGTCTGGTCTGGCTGTGAATGATATTAACATTAATTGCTGAGTTGCACTAGTTTTCAAGAGACCTTTCCTTGTTGGGATCTGTAATAAATTAAAACAAATCTATTAATGAAATTTACCATGTAAGTAGTTTATTAATCTTTATGTTTGCTTGGTGTTTTTCAGGCTGCATCTTCCTCCATGGCTGAAAACAAAGATTCCCATGGGAAAGAATTACAATAAACTAAAGAATACTTTGAGAAGTTTAAATCTTCATACGGTAAGTCTGGTGCCAACCAAGTGTTCCTGTAGAAATAAGGCAAATTTTATATTTTTCTCTGTGGAGGACAGGTAGAAATCATGTCTTGCATGATCTTCAGTGCTGAAACCAAGCCCAGTGCTGATCCTTTTTGCTGGCAGTAAATTTTATCCCTAGAGGATAAGGGTAAATCCAACAGATTTGGTGTATTTCCTACTGTGATTTTAAATATTGGGATTTACTACTTGCATCACCAGAGATCACAAGATGCTATGTGCAACCGTTTTTAATGGAAACACACACAATTTCAGAGTTACGTACTTGATTTTCATGAAAAGAAACTGTACATATTTTACTAATTGTAATTTCCAGATAGTAAAAACTGGTGGGAATGCGTGGAGGGGATTTTTTTCATTTTTTTTCTGACTACGTTAATGCTTCAATGAATCACATACTTTGTGAACATTTTATCAGATCTTAAATTTAAAATATAAATGCTAATGATAGGCTGTGCTAATTAATAAGACAGTTATGTGGCTGAGCAGTTTTTGCAGTCTGGAAGTAGAGAAAATAATGGTAATAGATATCAGGAAGCAGTTCTCTTCCTATCTGTTCTACTGACTCGTTAAAAACAGCAGGGAACTGTTAACCTCATTTATCACAGAAGGACTTACGTTTTGTTTGTAGGCTACTATTAAAATCCATCAATAATATAATAATTATTTGCAAAAATAATATGGAAAAATCCAGGTACAGTACAGGCTTTCACCTTCAGGTATGTGAAGAAGCACGTTGTCCCAACATTGGAGAATGCTGGGGAGGTGGGGAATATGCCACAGCAACAGCTACTATTATGGTAAGTCATTAACCATTTCTTAAGTGTTCTGTTAATGTCTGAGCTGTTTGTACTCTATTGTTGGATCTTTACTGTAGTGGAGAGGGTTTATTACAATAAATTTGGAGTAAAGCACTGTCCTAATTTTCTTTTGCTTACTGTTCGGATTTATCCAGTATAGCTTATGCAGCTGTTTCCCAGCTGAGCAATAGTGATCTGTACTGTGTAAAGGTGGGAATGTCTTTCATGTTCCAGCTGATGGGTGACACGTGCACCAGAGGCTGCAGATTTTGTTCAGTGAAGACTGCAAAAACCCCCGCTCCGCTGGATCCACAGGAGCCATACAACACAGCCAAGGCCATCGCAGAGTGGGGCCTGGACTATGTGGTGCTGACCTCTGTGGACAGGGATGGTGCGTACCTCGGCACGGCTCTGGGGCGTGTCTGGGGCTACACACAGGCCCCAGGAACAAGGACCTGCAGAGCTGCACAGCAGGGCTGCCTTAAAGGAGACAGCAGTGCTGAAACTTGGCACAGTTCCTGTGTGTTCTTAGTGTTTCTCCGTGTCTGGTGAAATGCAACAGAAATTACACTGTTAGTAAACATCAATAAATACAAAACCACTAAACACTCTGTAACTAATTTTTAGCAGAACGCACGCATATACATACACCATGTTCTATTACTTGGATAGCAAAAAGTCAAACATTCATATACAATACCATCACAGAACTTCCTTCCAAATACTAATAGAATGTATTATATGTAACAAAACTGAAAGCTGTGTTTTCCTAAGGAATAGGAAGTAGCTCCCTTGCAGCAGCTCCCTTGTGGTGACACCATATTGGTGAGGAAAGCCATTATAAAAACTGTTCAGTATAATGGAAAGGCCGCTGGCTTCAAAGGGGCTTAAAAGAGCACTGATATATACTTCTCAATTTTTGTACAACTGTTTTTCAGGCCAGAACCATAAATAAGGTAAAGCCATTCTGTGCTCAGGGAGACAGGGAACCTAGAGACAGGTGAATCTGGACTCTACCCTAGGCAATCACAGTTAGACTTTATGCAGAGGCTTGGTAGGATGTCTTTTGTGAGCCCTTGCAGTAAGCAGTGAGATAAGACTGGGGTTTGACTGCTTTATTATTTTGCATTTAAGGTTTGAATCTGATCGTTTTTTTGGCTTTGCTAATAAGTAAATACATTTATTGAACAGAAAGATTAACTGAATAATTGAAATGCTTCTAGATATGCCTGATGGTGGAGCGGAACACTTTGCAAAGACAGTCTTGCATCTGAAAGAAAGGTGTGTTGATGTCTTACTGTTACTGTTAAAACTTTAGAATGTGGTACTGTGTGTGGGTCAAAGCTCCTTCAGCTGGGTTATTCCAGGGGCCATGCAAATATGAAAGTCTGCGTCTAGCCTGTCTGTGCCCTCCCCCTCTTTTTTTTTTCTTCCTTTCTTCATCTTTCTCATAGAATGGCCCCAAACTGTGTTGAATTTGGATGTATTTCCAATTCATCCCAGGCTTATTTAAAGCTAAGCACTGGATTCTTTCTTTGAGCAGACAGCTGGTTTACCAGGAAATGAATGCATTCTTCTGAGGTATGTTCATTCCTGAAGCTTGGGGCTCAAACACAGCAGTTAGGTAACATTGTCACCATGTGGCCAAGAGGGTGGTTTCTCATTCAGCAGTCATCAGATTGCTTTTCGTTTTGCCTCAGTGGCCATTTCCAAATCTGATTTTACCTTCCAGCTTTCCCTGGCTGGTGCTGCCTTCACCCTACATTGGTGCCCTGTATACAGTTCGACAGCACACTTGTCTGCCTGCAGAATTCATCTGTATAACCTCATTTAAGTCTTTATCCAGTGTATCTTGGAGGGTTCCTGCAGTTTTTCCCCACCTGCCTTTTTGAGCTGAAATCAGGCTCCTGGACACCAAGACTACATTCTAGACTCAGAGTCTTCTTATTCCAGTAGCAGAACTATAGCTCCTCTGTATTTTGGAGCTATGATCTTAAACAAAACAAATTCCTGGTTTTACTGATGTGAGCTGAAATACAGCAAAAGCTGAATAATAAGTATAAAAGCAATTCCAACAGTGTCTCAAACATTCACATGCACTGTTTATGTATTATTTTTTNGGCTCGGCGCCGCCTGGCGGGGCGCCTGGGGAGGGCCCTGGCGGTGTCCAACTGCGTGGCCAAAAAACCTCTGCGCTGCCGCTTCGCAGAAATTGGCCGATTGGCCAATCAGAGATGCCTGTCCGGGCATCTCTAACTTCTGTGTGCCCTTCCACGTTTTTCCCCCTTGTGCTGGAAATGTGCGAAGGAAGGTCCGTGACCCCCGAGCCAACTTTGAGCAGTCCGTCAGTGTGCTGAAACACGCCAAAGAGGTCCAGCCCAGTGTCATTTCCAAAACCTCCATTATGCTGGGGCTCGGCGAGACGGACGAACAAATATATTCCACAATGAAATGTAAGTTGGTGTTGAAATAGATGTCAGAATTCACTGGCATGAATTTTACTGTGTTGGAAAACAATTGTAAGCATCTTTGCCTCTACATGCAAATCAGTTTGCTGGTGCAGGAAATGTTTTCCAAGTTCCATTGAAAAGTAAAAGTTTAGTTAAAAAAGACTGAATTTCTGGAAATATTTTGTCTTCTCATAGCTTACAGATTCAATTTGGCAACTAAATCCATGATTTCCCTTGTGATCTTTCTGCCACTAACAGGGAATTTTGTTTTTACAGTGTTGCGGGAAGCAGATGTAGATTGTTTGACCCTAGGACAGTATATGCAACCAACAAAACGTCACCTAAAGGTAAAAGTGCCTTTAATTTACAGGCTGAGTTGTGGTCTGTACCTTGCACAGTCACCCTTACTCTAACTGCAGATGTTGGGAAAAATTTCCTTCTTTGTTTAGCCTGACAATGATTATCTATTAGGGGCTCTTCACTAAAAATGACCTCAGCCATCTAACCCCTTCCATCTTCTGCAGACTTCCCACTGCTGGTTTCTCTGCTGTTAGCCAGGGAGACAGCTGGAGCTGAGGCACGATTCTGGAAAACAAGAGCTTCAGTGTATCTCTCAAATATAATTGTTCAAGTCAGTGCCCCTTCACTGTCTTACAGGCTCTCCCGTAATGGTGCCACTTCAGCTGGGAAATTTACCATTTTCTGCTTCTGCAGTCTGTCCAGAAATCTGCTCTCTGTTCTGTTCCTGTGTCTCACTGAATTAACTGTTAGTGAAGAGATTTGTAGGACTATTTTTTTCACTAACTTGGACAGAAAAAAAGGTTTGCTCAAAAGGACCATTCAAAAACAGAATGAAGAAAATGATAAAGCAGCAACTAGAAATTAAATTCTGAAATTTTCACCCAAATATCTAAAGCAAATAATATATATTTGTTTGGTAGAAAGCAGAGCAAGAATGCAGTTTTGTGACTTCACTGATGGAAGCTTTGGAGTGAAAAATTTTGAACTTCCAATATAATTGTATTTCATATCACTGTATGATGGCTATAGCAATTTCCTTTGCATTAATACCTGAGCAAAATTAATTCTTTTCCCCCAGGTCGAGGAGTACATAACTCCTGAGAAGTTTAAGTACTGGGAAAAAGTAGGAAATGATCTTGGATTCCATTACACTGCTAGTGGGCCTTTAGTGCGTTCTTCCTATAAAGCAGGTAAATTACTGAAAGGCATTGGATTACTTAGCATGTAATATTTTATTATACAAAATTAAAAGGGTCAAGTAATGTGCAAAGCTCACCTTAACTATATGAGGTGTCCTTGAGCTATCTTAAAAATTATTTACGCTATTTCCTATAGGTCATCCAAATGCATCAATATGACAGTAATTAGTATTTGTACAATTGCAGTGCTGCTTAACCTAATTGTTTTTTCCAAACCTATTCTGTACTATGCTTAATGTGTGAGGCAGGATAAAGGGTACCAAATCTTCAAGTTTCCTTCACATTCTGTCTCTTGGATGCTTCTGGGTTCAATGAGATCCTTGGTTGTTTGTGATGAAGTTTTGTTGCTTTAGGCAGAATTTATTTATATTCCTTTAAAAATAATTAGAGACACTTATGGCAGTGCTTTTTTTTGACAAAGCATTAGGTATGAAGTAGCAGTTGATATTAATGGAACTGATGTATAGGTACAACATTCTACTTTTTCCTAAGAAAAGAGCAGAGAAGACTTCAGCTATGGTACTGTGCTGCTCAGTCTGTTTTAATGCTAGCTCAAACAAGATTTATAGCAGGTTTCACTATAACTTGCTGATACTTTATGAAACAGTATTAAATTAAATGCTTATTAATTTTATTAAATAAAATTAAATTTTAATTTAATCAATTCACTCTTGCCTGTTGTAATGTACAAAGCAACAGAGCTATTTCATAAAACTGGACAGGAGGAAAATCAGGATTTTGGGATTGGAGGGGTTGTATGTTGGATTATAGTTTAGAGGGGTTTTTAGATACCTGCTGTATGTATTGGAAAGGTTGTTATATAGAATTGAATTCCTATAAAATAACTGGTAAAAACAATTGTATTGTAGAATAGAGCACTCATGTTAAATAAGAATGCATTCTTTTGCATCATTTCATTGAAATACCTACAAATCATTTTTGGTGTTTATTTTTTTCCTTTTAATTAGGTGAATTCTTCTTGAAGAACTTAGTAGAAAAAAGAAAGACAAAAGCCATCTGAAAATGAGAGTGGACCTATTTAAAGCAGCCTGTTTGAAGAATCCTTTTCTCAGTGCATAATTATACTCAGTTCCAGAAATGCAGAAGAACAGACGGTGGCTATATGAATAAACTTACTATCTTTCCAAAACATTTTTTTCTCATCAAAACACATTATTTTACCTCATTTCTCCTGGCAATGCTACAACAACAGAGTACGTCTAGTGTTCAGGAAAAAGACAGGAGATAGAACTGATTTTGAAAGAGTGATGGAACTGAGGTGGAAGAAATCAACGTAAGCTGTGAACAAGGATTGGGCAGATTTATCGGTTTGCTATGACAGTCAACATTGCTGCAGTTAATGCCTGTGAAGGTGCTGATGGTAATTTGAAAGGTACTGATACTTTAGTGTATCTTACTATTATGTAACGTAAGCTTGCAGGGGCTCTGGGAACTGTAGGAGTTCTAAAGAAAGACTGTGTACATGATAATGCATCAGATTAGGGTTCAAGAAAAACCAAGCTAGAGAAAGTGTAGTGATAATCCTTCAAAAGATGGTGTCTCTCATCTGCATCAGAGAAGATGAGCTGTACCATTCTGCTAGCTGAAGCTGTTCCAGAGCTTGCACGTCTCCAAGTGTGAGCCTTGGTATATACAAGGTGTCAGGCTAAGGAAAACAAAATGTCCTTTCTGGCAAGACAATTAACCATGTGTAGATACCATGAATGTAAACCATTTGGAAAATCAGTTGGTGTAGGAGTATAAATGGAGCTACCCCTAATTTATGTGCGTGACTGTAACAAACCCCACTGAGCTGCACAGATGCTTCTCTAGTATTGAGTATGCAGAACTGCTGCTGTTCTGTACTGTGCTCCTACTGCATGACTATTTTCCTTAACAAAGGAAAGTTAAAACCCCAGTGGCTGTGTTTGGTGGGTCTGGTTACCTGCCCCTTGAGGCTTGGCCTGGCTGCAGAGAAGTGAACCACATTGTGGGTGAAACATGAAATCCACTGTGTATCACACTAAGCTCAAGCAGAAATAAAGACATGGGATATGGTATATTAACATGGGATATTAACAGCTCTGCTTGCCTCTCTTTGCAGCAATAATACCAATGATTGTCTCTCCCTAGTGCTGAGCTATGGACATTAAATGCCATCTCTGAACTAACTTCACCTTTATCTTTGTGAAGTTATTTGGGAAACATCCCTGGACTATGCTATGTGGTCCCAAACTCTCATCATGCAGGTAATTCCATGACTGGCTCTAGTACTTTTCTAAACTACTGTAGTCTGTAGAAGGAGAGTGGACCGTGGACACCCACCAACTCAGCAAGATGACAGAAGGAAGACAGCTACCTAGCAAGATAATATATAGGAGAAACTTGTATGAACATAATATTATACCACTGAGGCCTGTGATGGACAGCTGACACTTCACAAAATGAAGTGCAGCAATATTAAAGCATTATGAACACAAAACTTTAACCAAGAAGGAATGTACTNTTTTCCCCCTTGTGCTGGAAATGTGCGAAGGAAGGTCCGTGACCCCCGAGCCAACTTTGAGCAGTCCGTCAGTGTGCTGAAACATGCCAAAGAGGTCCAGCCCGGTGTCATTTCCAAAACCTCCATTATGCTGGGGCTCGGCGAGACGGACGAACAAATATATTCCACAATGAAATGTAAGTTGGTGTTGAAATAGATGTCAGAATTCACTGGCATGAATTTTACTGTGTTGGAAAACAATTGTAAGCATCTTTGCCTCTACATGCAAATCAGTTTGCTGGTGCAGGAAATGTTTTCCAAGTTCCATTGAAAAGTAAAAGTTTAGTTAAAAAAGACTGAATTTCTGGAAATATTTTGTCTTCTCATAGCTTACAGATTCAATTTGGCAACTAAATCCATGATTTCCCTTGTGATCTTTCTGCCACTAACAGGGAATTTTGTTTTTACAGTGTTGCGGGAAGCAGATGTAGATTGTTTGACCCTAGGACAGTATATGCAACCAACAAAACGTCACCTAAAGGTAAAAGTGCCTTTAATTTACAGGCTGAGTTGTGGTCTGTACCTTGCACAGTCACCCTTACTCTAACTGCAGATGTTGGGAAAAATTTCCTTCTTTGTTTAGCCTGACAATGATTATCTATTAGGGGCTCTTCACTAAAAATGACCTCAGCCATCTAACCCCTTCCATCTTCTGCAGACTTCCCACTGCTGGTTTCTCTGCTGTTAGCCAGGGAGACAGCTGGAGCTGAGGCACGATTCTGGAAAACAAGAGCTTCAGTGTATCTCTCAAATATAATTGTTCAAGTCAGTGCCCCTTCACTGTCTTACAGGCTCTCCCGTAATGGTGCCACTTCAGCTGGGAAATTTACCATTTTCTGCTTCTGCAGTCTGTCCAGAAATCTGCTCTCTGTTCTGTTCCTGTGTCTCACTGAATTAACTGTTAGTGAAGAGATTTGTAGGACTATTTTTTTCACTAACTTGGACAGAAAAAAAGGTTTGCTCAAAAGGACCATTCAAAAACAGAATGAAGAAAATGATAAAGCAGCAACTAGAAATTAAATTCTGAAATTTTCACCCAAATATCTAAAGCAAATAATATATATTTGTTTGGTAGAAAGCAGAGCAAAAATGCAGTTTTGTGACTTCACTGATGGAAGCTTTGGAGTGAAAAATTTTGAACTTCCAATATAATTGTATTTCATATCACTGTATGATGGCTATAGCAATTTCCTTTGCATTAATACCTGAGCAAAATTAATTCTTTTCCCCCAGGTCGAGGAGTACATAACTCCTGAGAAGTTTAAGTACTGGGAAAAAGTAGGAAATGATCTTGGATTCCATTACACTGCTAGTGGGCCTTTAGTGCGTTCTTCCTATAAAGCAGGTAAATTACTGAAAGGCATTGGATTACTTAGCATGTAATATTTTATTATACAAAACTAAAAGGGTCAAGTAATGTGCAAAGCTCACCTTAACTATATGAGGTGTCCTTGAGCTATCTTAAAAATTATTTACGCTATTTCCTATAGGTCATCCAAATGCATCAATATGACAGTAATTAGTATTTGTACAATTGCAGTGCTGCTTAACCTAATTGTTTTTTCCAAACCTATTCTGTACTATGCTTAATGTGTGAGGCAGGATAAAGGGTACCAAATCTTCAAGTTTCCTTCACATTCTGTCTCTTGGATGCTTCTGGGTTCAATGAGATCCTTGGTTGTTTGTGATGAAGTTTTGTTGCTTTAGGCAGAATTTATTTATATTCCTTTAAAAATAATTAGAGACACTTATGGCAGTGCTTTTTTTTGACAAAGCATTAGGTATGAAGTAGCAGTTGATATTAATGGAACTGATGTATAGGTACAACATTCTACTTTTTCCTAAGAAAAGAGCAGAGAAGACTTCAGCTATGGTACTGTGCTGCTCAGTCTGTTTTAATGCTAGCTCAAACAAGATTTATAGCAGGTTTCACTATAACTTGCTGATACTTTATGAAACAGTATTAAATTAAATGCTTATTAATTTTATTAAATAAAATTAAATTTTAATTTAATCAATTCACTCTTGCCTGTTGTAATGTACAAAGCAACAGAGCTATTTCATAAAACTGGACAGGAGGAAAATCAGGATTTTGGGATTGGAGGGGTTGTATGTTGGATTATAGTTTAGAGGGGTTTTTAGATACCTGCTGTATGTATTGGAAAGGTTGTTATATAGAATTGAATTCCTATAAAATAACTGGTAAAAACAATTGTATTGTAGAATAGAGCACTCATGTTAAATAAGAATGCATTCTTTTGCATCATTTCATTGAAATACCTACAAATCATTTTTGGTGTTTATTTTTTTCCTTTTAATTAGGTGAATTCTTCTTGAAGAACTTAGTAGAAAAAAGAAAGACAAAAGCCATCTGAAAATGAGAGTGGACCTATTTAAAGCAGCCTGTTTGAAGAATCCTTTTCTCAGTGCATAATTATACTCAGTTCCAGAAATGCAGAAGAACAGACGGTGGCTATATGAATAAACTTACTATCTTTCCAAAACATTTTTTTCTCATCAAAACACATTATTTTACCTCATTTCTCCTGGCAATGCTACAACAACAGAGTACGTCTAGTGTTCAGGAAAAAGACAGGAGATAGAACTGATTTTGAAAGAGTGATGGAACTGAGGTGGAAGAAATCAACGTAAGCTGTGAACAAAGATTGGGCAGATTTATCGGTTTGCTGTGACAGTCAACATTGCTGCAGTTAATGCCTGTGAAGGTGCTGATGGTAATTTGAAAGGTACTGATACTTTAGTGTATCTTACTATTATGTAACGTAAGCTTGCAGGGGCTCTGGGAACTGTAGGAGTTCTAAAGAAAGACTGTGTACATGATAATGCATCAGATTAGGGTTCAAGAAAAACCAAGCTAGAGAAAGTGTAGCGATAATCCTTCAAAAGATGGTGTCTCTCATCTGCATCAGAGAAGATGAGCTGTACCATTCTGCTAGCTGAAGCTGTTCCAGAGCTTGCACGTCTCCAAGTGTGAGCCTTGGTATATACAAGGTGTCAGGCTAAGGAAAACAAAATGTCCTTTCTGGCAAGACAATTAACCATGTGTAGATACCATGAATGTAAACCATTTGGAAAATCAGTTGGTGTAGGAGTATAAATGGAGCTACCCCTAATTTATGTGCGTGACTGTAACAAACCCCACTGAGCTGCACAGATGCTTCTCTAGTATTGAGTATGCAGAACTGCTGCTATTCTGTACTGTGCTCCTACTGCATGACTATTTTCCTTAACAAAGGAAAGTTAAAACCCCAGTGGCTGTGTTTGGTGGGTCTGGTTACCTGCCCCTTGAGGCTTGGCCTGGCTGCAGAGAAGTGAACCACATTGTGGGTGAAACATGAAATCCACTGTGTATCACACTAAGCTCAAGCAGAAATAAAGACATGGGATATGGTATATTAACATGGGATATTAACAGCTCTGCTTGCCTCTCTTTGCAGCAATAATACCAATGATTGTCTCTCCCTAGTGCTGAGCTATGGACATTAAATGCCATCTCTGAACTAACTTCACCTTTATCTTTGTGAAGTTATTTGGGAAACATCCCTGGACTATGCTATGTGGTCCCAAACTCTCATCATGCAGGTAATTCCATGACTGGCTCTAGTNGATATTAACAGCTCTGCTTGCCTCTCTTTGCAGCAATAATACCAATGATTGTCTCTCCCTAGTGCTGAGCTATGGACATTAAATGCCATCTCTGAACTAACTTCACCTTTATCTTTGTGAAGTTATTTGGGAAACATCCCTGGACTATGCTATGTGGTCCCAAACTCTCATCATGCAGGTAATTCCATGACTGGCTCTAGTACTTTTCTAAACTACTGTAGTCTGTAGAAGGAGAGTGGACCGTGGACACCCACCAACTCAGCAAGATGACAGAAGGAAGACAGCTACCTAGCAAGATAATATATAGGAGAAACTTGTATGAACATAATATTATACCACTGAGGCCTGTGATGGACAGCTGACACTTCACAAAATGAAGTGCAGCAATATTAAAGCATTATGAACACAAAACTTTAACCAAGAAGGAATGTACTAATTCACCAGTATAAGAGGAAGAGAAATGTGAGCCACGAGGAACAAAGGGGAAGAAGGGATAAACAAAAGAATAGAATGGATATTGTAGATATCTATAGATAGAATTGTAAGAGGAAAGAGACAGGCAAGACTGTTTTTTTAAATAAACAATAAATTAAAAAAAATTAAAAGATCTGATTGCTAGTCATGGAAAGCCCAGGTATATATTGAGCCAAAAATGCCCTGCTTCAGCTAAAGTACACTTGAGTACTAGAGCAGGGAAAGGTTATCAACCGTTGCAAGGAAATTCACTGCAGCAGACAGGAGAGAGTCACACCATCAACTCCAGGATATCCACACATTTAACAGCTGCCTGCCTTTTTTAGAGGTCCTACTGTAAAAAAGGGGTTTTAACTTTGATCTGCTACAGAGTAGATTTAACAGAGTATGACTTTGGCTTCTGCCAAGTTACTGCTCTTCCAGCATATCAACACCAGGAATATAGAATAAAGGAGCTCTGAGCCACACAGCCATTATCTAGCTGCAACAAGAGAACATTGCACAGTGACTCCTTTACAGTGAGAAAAATAATGCTGCTTGAAGCAGTCCAATATTGCATCATGTTAAAACTATCTTGTGAGTTGCTGCTGGGTGGTTCAGAAGATGATCTCATGCTCTTACACAACTGCCTGCCAACTGTCTGGTACCAAGTGTCAGAAGCTACACAAGCTTTTCTAGCTGCATGTTTTGATGTGGATTCTAGTGGAAGTCATACTTCGACTTCATAGATTGGAGAAGGTCTTTGCCTGTTTTTTTTTTTAACAATATTTGGGGACAAGCCCTGAAGTTCTTTTCTGAGTTACAAATTCCTGCTCATACAGGCATCTGACTTCCCCTATTGTCCATTCAGTTTTTCCATAACTATGTGTTAAAGCACCAAACTCTCACAGACATCCTTTTTATAATTCAGCAGAGGTTTCATTACTCTGTTTAGTTGAAGTTTCATGTTTGGTGACATTTTCATTTTGTATGTCAATCACATAATTCTGTCAGTTTGTTTCACATATCAGCTATAAAATATTTTAAGAAACATTAATCATCCTTGTAACCAGGAAAATATTAAACTGAGTTTTGGGAATAAGATTTAGAGTTGACACAGACACTTTAAAAGAATGAATAGTCTTTTTGGCATCATCACATCAATCTACTACACTGTCTGAAACATAATTAAATGTTATTCATAGAGATTTGTTGCATCTTCCAGTAACTTCAAGTCCTTAGGTGAACTGAACACTGGCTTTCTCAATTTAGAAACAGTTCTAAATTTTTTCCTACTTGATGAATAATTAATACTGGCGTCCCCTCCATTAAAAAAGTGTCAAGTATTTATGCTTCTTTGCTACAACGTGGTAACTTATTGCAGGTGTTCAACTTGGAGCAGAAATTTTAGCTTGATTCCAGCATTCCTGAATCAGATCTCCATTATGCCTTCCTTCATTGTTTAACAATTAAACTTCAAGTTTAGCTGTTGAACAAGATTATAGCACTATAAGAACCTCAAATGAGAAGTGAAAATTTTTGGCCAGTACAAAATCTCACCCCTACTGCTCCTATAATAACTAGTCTTGGTCAAAAATGTGTGTTCTATTCACTTGGAATATTCTTGGCTATTGGATTCCTGCAACCAGATGAGTTTTACCTGCACAAAAACACATACTCAGAACAAAAACATCTTGCCTGGCACTTAAAATTTGTCTGTGTACATCTTGGGTAAGACCCAATTTATGCATTCTGTATCATACTACTTCTAGACTTGTATTAAATCCTGATTTTCTCCAGCTGTTGTACTCACATTTTTGCAGTGTAAAGCAGTGTTACCATAGGATTGTATTTTAAGAACCCCGTAAAAAGACTTTCAGAGCACTGGAGTCCATTGGTCCAATCCTCATCCAGAACGACATGCTGTAACACCCAGACACAAAGACTCAATAGCCTTAAACCCCATCTCTTAGGTGCACTACTCCAGCCTTCATAACAGTAACACAGGTCATCTCCAGTTCTTATGTCCCAGGTAACTGTACTCTGGAGATGATGGCTTACGATTCACGATGCTGCACAAGCTTCTGAAGCTCTTCCTTTTGGCCTGTGGTAAGGTTCTCTGGCATATGTGCAAGGTATGTGTTGCTGTATCCTGTAGGAATACCCAACTGGATTTAGCCCCCAATCCCGGTTCTCCCACTAAAAGAATGCAGCCACCAAAAAACTAAGTTGACTCTAAGAAAGCAAAGGAAATGCCAGTACTAGTTATACCTCTTATTGCTCTTGAGAAAGGATGTGCTGCTCTCCCTTTGCTAAGAGAGGGAAATGAGAGTGATCCCACTGTAATGAACTTGGTCAGTCTTTAATATCTTTATGACTAACCCACAAGTCACAATTCAGGCTTTGACTAATTCTGCAGGAGAAACAGGGTAGGAATAGGGGGAACAGCACTTAGTTTTTCCATCTCTTTGGGATGGCTTGTGAAAAGCCACTGGAATCTCAGGAACACTTGCAGGTTCCTAAAAGGAGCAATACAGGATTGTTACACAAGAGTAACAGTTCATCATCTGCTTCAAACTGACAAGAGATCCTTCAAGTACAACTTGTCAGCAAGTTCTTAATCCCAAGGAAGCAGTGACCAGCTTGCCCTCTCGGGTGCTACAGAGCCAGAGGTAGCCAAGAGGACACTCACCTGCAAAACCAGGATCTGCCTCTTGGATCACGGTGCTTACAAGGGCTGCATTGCAACCCTTGCTGCATCCCACGGTTGTTACATGAAAGCAGCGCTAGTCAACAGGGAGGAGGAAATGGCATGATCAAAGATGACAGTTTGATTTTAAACATCCATAATTCCCACTCACTTTGAGTGGCTTTTGATGTGCAAAAAATCTTAACAGTAGGACAAAAAGCCTCAGGCATATTTGCCCAAAGTTCCAGAAGATTGCTGCAGAGTAAGTCCCTATGCGGAAGCCATTAACATGGAGAATCTGGAAGGATCTGGTCCAAGGACACAGCTGTTTCAGTCAGTGACTTGTACTGTTTATCCAAATTGTTATACAAGCTCCTTAAATCTTCAAGTAACTGTCCTAAAGCTTAATCTGTATCTACATTTCTGTGGGTAAGCAGTTACAGTAATGGCACTCATTACCAAGACCCTGATCTTACCTCCTGGTTAACTATTGATACACCATGCTTGAAGGCATACCAATTGAGTAATTCAGATGGTATTATCTGACCAGTTGCAGAGTAATTCTCTACTATCCCAACGCTATTATTCAACTAAGATGACTATACCTACTACTGTGAAACCTGTTCATTGTTATCCTTCTCTACCTTCCCCTCCATTTCACAACCCCATACAACAAGCCAAACACTGACACTGTCATCTCAAGGATTTTAATAGCACTGGCCAATTGAGAATAAAAAAAACAAGTAGAAACAAAGTAACAGTAAAGGCAAAAATATCAAGAGAGAACATTTGAAGTATTCATTCCTGATAGTCAAATGAGGTAGGAAGCTGATTTATGGGGCTGAATTTACTTTTAATAATTTCTTTACAGCAGAGATTAATTTTTTGCAGATTTGTTAAAAAGACTGTTTTCAGATGAAGTATGTAAGGAAGGAAAAATACAACTATCAGGTAACATTGAAGCCAATATTTGTTTTCTGCTTGGGCTGATGCCAAATAAAGGTAATTCTCCTTAAATTCAATGTTCAAACAAGCAGAATGCTCCTCTGCTGAAGACAGGTTGTGTTGCTGTAACTTAGGGAATACTTGCCCCAGGAATCTGGTTAAATCAAAAATGTGTGGCTGTACATGGAATGTAGGCAAGACAACCAAAGAATGAAAACTGAAGATCTGCCAGTGGATCAGTTTGTAACTGCTGTCCACTGGCACAAATTACACGATTGATACCTGCAGAACTATCTGGTCTCCCAACAGATGCCATTTAGACTGCATCCGTGCCAATGGATCCCAACCAGGACTGGGGCTTTATTGTTGAAGTCAGTTCTACCTAAGGGCTGGATCTAAACCCAACCAATTTACTTTGAAATGATCTTTGGACTCCAATGCCAGTTAGGGCAAAGAATCAGCCCAAAAGAAAAAAAAACGGTGAGACCAAATTTCCAGTCTATAGATCACAGTTTATATGGACTGATTACAGTCTAAAACTGGACTAAGGTAAAAAGATATTCTATTTCATTTTCATATCATTTGAAATATTTAAAGTGCTGTTTAGGAACATTTCTGGAAGCAGAAATCTGCAGTTTGAAGGTAACTTTTTCACTTAAAAGGTGATTCATTATTAAAAACAGGTTTGTACCATCTTCAGTAACCAAAAAAAAAATTGCTATAAAAATAGAGATTTGAAAATAGACTGATTCACATGTACCAGGTACCATTTCTAGTGTAAAATTGGTTTTGTTTATGAAAAATATATTTCCTTAAAAAAAGCATAGGCCTACAGTATTATCACTAAGAAGATCCACAGAATTCCTTCAGTATCTAATAAACATTATACTCTAGGTTTCTTGACAGGTGGATCCTGCAGGCTGAATTTGGGGATTTCACATGAAGAAGCAAAAGGAATTCTTTTGGCTGACACCTTCTTCCCAATTGTTTCAATCTGAAAGAGAAAACACATTTATTTAATAAGTGAATATGGCAAGCTAACAATCATTTCAACCTATGAGGAATCTACAAAGAACACATTTTATGAACATTAGAATAAAACAAGCCACAAAGCACAGTGTGCCCAAGGACAGTTTCTGTGATTGGAGTTGCAAAGAGTTTGTTTAAAAACCAAAACAACCAACCAGTCTTTTACAAGTGCCTGCTTTGCCTACTTAAAGCTGCAACTTGACAATTTGAACATTCATCTGCCTCGCCTTCCATAGGACTACACAATGGGCATTCATTAAATGGGGATTCAGACTCCTTTTTCTGAACATTTATACTAAATTAGCACAGAAGCAGCTTTTTCCCTCCATAATGCAGTAGGCTGTTTTTGAAGCAACACAACTCTGAAAGGCTAAAGGCAGCCAACACAAGTGAAAGCCTGTAACAAAGCCAACACACACAAGCCAGGTATGGCAAAATTCAAAGAGCAAGGCAAATGCCCCTAATTTCTAGGTCAGACTAATGTGAGTCACTAAGGACAGACCTTGTAGAAGACAAAACACCAGCTAAGACAGTTCAGACACTCAGTAAATAAGCAGAACTGTAGCTTTGCTTTTAAGCATTGCAAGTCAAATGCAAAGCTCCAAAAGACAAAATGCTTCAACTATTCTATTTTAACAAAATTTTGATTAATATATTCTAGGCAGACATCTGAGTTAACACTGAAGCGTTGTTTAAACAGTCAAGAGAGCTGTAATGTACCACATTTGAACTTTAACAGCTTCAACTGCCTGGTTAAATGGATTTATACAGGCTGGTTCATAAACAGTGTACATACCTGTAGCTTAACCAGGGAAAAATATCAAGAGAAAAATCCTATAGCCATTATGAGAGTAAGCACAGTACTTAGGAGTTCAGGGAATCAAAAATGACTGAAACATGCATCTGATCTGGCTTGCAGATTTTGTTCTTATAGTGTCTGGCTGAGATGCATCTATCAGATTATTCGGGGATATGTGATTTTCGTATTAGTCAAATTCCGTCAATGCTGAAAGTGCTTCAAGCCCTTCAATCAAGGCTTACTCTGCTTTCCCTGCTTGAGACCTGAGCAGACTTTTTTCTCAAATCAGAAATTACTCTGCCTCAGAGAGCTTCCCATTCATATTTCCTGAATTAAACTTTAACTGGGGAAACAGGTCATAATTGACATGATAGGTGTGTTTAAAGTTATTTAAACTCCAGTTTGAGAAAAAATTTTGAAACTACTCAAATTCATAGGTTTGGATTTGATACAATGGAATTGCTATTAGCATCAGGCTGTCTTAATGCAACAGTATTAACAAGGGAAGTTAAAAGACCAGAGCCCTAAAAACTTAAACTTGGGGATTGTCCATTTAAGACAAAATCCTTTTTATTAATTTATGCAGAAAATATAGGTCGACTCTTAAATGCCTTTGCAATGATATTCTGGATGAAAAATCTGGATAGTAAACCTGGATGACTAATTGCATTCTGGATGGGAAACTCACAAATTGGTAAAAAATTCAACTAGAATTTCATGGAAGAAAGAAACATATAGTTTCTGATCTATCAAGTCTTTAAGTCACAGAAGACTTCTGAAGAGAAATTCCTAGGAGAAATATCACACAAGAATTCAATATAGAATTTGCTATTAGCTAGCAGAAGACTCAACTAAAAAGTTAAGCTTCTGGGTCCTCTCTCTGGTATAAACAAACACCATTGTTTGGATCTTCTTGCTGATCTTAATCAAACACAAAGGACTAAAAGGACTAATCAGTCATCTCCTCAAGCCTCTCATGTAATACTTGAGCATTTCACTGACTATCTTCAGATATATCTTTGCATTCACTGCTTTCACCTCCAGTATCAGCTAGCTTTGTTACGCAAACCTCAAGGAGAAGAGTCCAAAACTTCCCTTAAAAGTGCGTCCAAGTGAAGATCTCACTGGCTGATAAACATTTATTACCTGCATTACATCTTTCCCAGTGTTTAAGTCTCATGCCTCCAGTAAACCTCTTTTGTGAAGCGCAAAAATGGTATTTACAGCTTACATTTACTTCTGCAGGAAGTGTTTTGCTATCCTGTTACTGTCTATTTCAAAAGGGGCTGGGTGATTGTTTTTTTGTGATAATAAAGTCCAAGTAGGGGCTATGCCATAGGTTGTAACATACAAACTCAGCCCTACTGCTGGATGGTAGCAGCAAAGACTGCAGGTCTGGAAGAAACAGTGAAGGGGCTGGTTTTGGAGTCAAATATCATGCCTGGAATAAATTGAGGTGTGACATTTAGCAGTTTTTCACATTTACCTCCTAAGTAACTGTCCATTATTTCCCTGCTGCAAAGAAGGACAGAGCAGCATTCAGATGTTAGATTTATGGTTGCACTCTATGACCTCAGGTAGCTTTTCCAACCTGAATGATTCTAAGGCGGGCTTATACTGCAGTATGTTGATGGCACAGCCTCAACTGTAAAAGCACATCAGTCTGTGAAAGCAGTAAGATAGTGGAGGAAGACAGTACTAACAAACACTTAAGAACAGACAGGTTTACATTTAAATCCTCACCTCTAGTGGTTTTTTTTCCCCTTGCTACTCAGTCACTGAAGAGGGAGAGCAATAGGGAAGAGAGCAGAAGGAAAGAAACATAAGAAGCATCACTCAGATCATTACCTGGAAGCCAATGACTTGTAGCTCATTGTGAAGATCATCTAGAACTCTCCTACCATCAAAGATAAATGCGGGCTTGAGCATTTTCTTATGAATACGTTCATAATCCAACTCCTGTAAAGAGTAATTAAAGCAGATAGAATAAATAAGTAGCATAAGACTCTCTCTTTTCTCCCTTAGTTTAAATTAAAGATAACATTTACCTTAAACATGTCCCATTCAGTGCAAATTACAAGGGCATGAGCTCCATCACAGGCTTCATAGGGGTCTTTACTGATAGTGACCAACCGAGACACTGTAACAGAAAGAAGAGTTTTATTCTGCATGCCTTCAGCATCGATCTGGCATGTTTCTGGCAAATGAGTCTCCTTCCTTGCCCTACACAAACAAGTGGTTTCAAGTCACTCACCTAGAGATATTTTCAACCAAGACACTTAATATTTTGATTTTACTTATTTAAATGAAAGCAGGCCATACCTGGCATCTGAGTAGCAGATGCATCAGAGCACTTAAATGTTTGAAGTCAAGCATTCAAATTTGATGTACAGTCAAACGCATCTCTAGAATCTGAAGGTACTATGGAATGCTCAGATGCCAACTCTCACTAAGGTCCTTGTCTGTACAACAGTAGCACATCACAGTTTCTATGTAACACTCAGTTCACACTAGAGAAGAGTCACACATGGCTCCCCAGGGGCTGCCTGAGCAGCTGCAGAGTAAAGTCTCCACCTTCCCTCTAATTCAAGGGCATGTCTACTAATGTACACCCTTCATTCTTCATCACAGCTCAATTTGCCCCACTCTCTTCACATCTAAAAGCCTCAACTATTCTCCCCATCCATCAGCTCCATTCCCCCTCTCCCCAGTAAGAAAACAGGAGTACCAAATACCCCTTACCTCTGTAATCACAGGTGATTGTTTTAAAGTTTTCTTGAATGTCAGGGAACAAAGTAATTTGGAAGGTATATGAGGGAAGGGAGAATGCTCAATAGTGCATTCCAGAATCACTACTTTATTTCCATTTTAGATATGTAAGAAAGAACTAAGATAGAACTTGGGGCACTGGAACTGTCAGAACTAGTCTGTCCTTCTGGACATTCTTCTTTCTCTCCCTTTTAATTATTCAGAGATAAAATTCTAGGCATCTATTCAAATGAGTGTTTATTGAAAGAAAAATATACAATAGTTGAGAATTAGCATTTATCTAAAAAAGCTACAGGGAAGGGAAGAAGAATGAGAGTAATCCTCTGAGCTATAACAATTTTCCAGTAAGTGCAACCAACACCACAATGATGTCATGCTGAGAATGAATTTATAATATTTAAATAGACCCATGTATATTGAGAACAGGGTGGGGAAGAGGGGAATAAACTTTATATGATAATTCGTACCTTGGTTATCTTCTGAGACACCCAGATGTGAGAGATCGAAGATGATTTGCTCCTTAGGTACTTTAGGGTCATAGATATGCAGCTTTGCTCCTTCATCCATTAAATACTTGCTAATGTAGATACTGGATGACTCTCTAGGGAAGAGAATCAATCAGTTGAACCAGGTGGCATGTTCTAAGTAATGAAAGTTTTCAAGTATCATGATATGGGATGCCAGAGTTTTTATATCATTTTTTACATTAAGTATCTTAGTGGCAATCATGCCAGCAGGAAATCTGTAATCTTGATGGACACCAAGGAGAATAGTATGAAAAGGTTTGTATCTCTTTTGCTGAATCGTCCAAGAAAGGTAAGTGTGATGACTCCTAGTGACCAAAATTATAAAGACCAAGAGTTTATAAGCTTTCCCCACAAAGTTGTATCAAGTTTGACCGTTACAGGAGAACAGAATTAACCACTTCAGGAAATCAAGCTGAAACTTTGATTTCACAAAGCGACTTAGAACCAGCTGCAAAAGTGTTTGGATTCTTTTCTCTGGAGAATGGAAGCAATCTGTCAAAATCTTTCTTTGCTTGTGCAAGTTAATAAGGACTAGAATTATCTGCAACTTCTGCATAATTCAGGTCTGTTGTAGAGACCAAGAATCAGTTCTCACCCATTTAAGAACGACTAATCCTTGTTACAAACCAATTCAGTCACAAGAAAAAAAGGGTCCCATACCCAGCTATTAATTCAGTTCAGCGGTGGGCATTAGCTGGGTGGCTGGTGACAGCTGTAAGGAATCCATGCTGGTGAACTGAGCTTGCTTGCTTACCTTGTGTCCCCAGTATCCTTTTTGAAAGCAAACCCTAAAATCGCAATCTTCTTGTCAGTGACAGTATTAAACAGGCTGTCAATAATGCGGGAAGCAAATCTTCTTCTCTGATAATCATTCATGTCTATTACCTGAAATGACACAAGCCATGATGGTACAAAAGGGGGCCATTTTAAACTATAAACAGATTCTATTAACAATCAAGCCAAACTACCTACACATAAATTTAACAGAGGCTTAAAAGAGAAAGCTAAATATTTTTACTCAGTATCACAAGCAATCTGAAGATAAATTTAGTTAATTTATCAAATTCTGTGATAAATCCTATTTAACGAGTGAATACTGATGCACATATACACATCTTAACATGCATTATCTAGTTTAAAGGCTGGGATTTTTTTCAGATTGCTTTTAAAAACAAATTAAAACTTACTGCTTTCCATGTCTCTGCCTAGAACATAATTTCAGTGTTAGGGAACTTGCTGTCACATGGACATCCCATGGCCAGACCTATACTGGCAATGTGTCACATTCACACTTTTTTACATGCCATGTGTAACAACAGTGAGAATATTTTTAGCTATTTTAATCCACACTAACAGATGCCAATACACAAAACCTGTGTAATTCAACCACACTTAAATCCCTCACTTTTGTTGTAATTACATGCAAGTGTTCCAATTGTTCCTGGGATGGAGAAGACTGAAGGGAAAAAAGGCTAACCAAAATGAAGACCAAAAAAAGCAAAGCTGCTAATAAGGTAGGCAAATCATGTACTTGGTATTCTGGGGGCATCTGCTAGGCAGCCTTATACTTGACCACCACAGGCAAATCAGGACAATAAACCAAAAGGTTTTTTTGACCATACCACACATGTCAAAGCTTCTCAGTCAGGACTAGGAAAAAAGGTGAGGTGCTTTCACTGGTTAAAAAGGAAATGCTTCCTAGTACAGACTGGGTATCATTGCTGCATTGGAGCCAGGCCTGAGAGCATCTATATCTACCCAGCCATTCCTAACATTAAAGCAGGGAACAACAGCAACCAAGTTTATTTAAAAAAAATAGCAAGATCTACTGAGTTCTTTCAGAACTGTAAACGTAGACCCTAAGGAAAAGACCACAAGTTCTGAATTCACACTGGACAGATACCCAACTGCAAAAGAAAGACATGAGATACAGGCTTGTACTTCACATTTTCTGCTGCTGCTAGACAGCTTTTCAATCCATTTGATCCAAGTAACTTAATTCACTCCAAAAAAACCTAAGCACCCACAAGTATCAAATGCCAGTGTTAGGCTGAGGCCCCTGAAATGTAAAGGTAATCAGCACAAAGGTATCTGCTCCTTAGAGCAGAAACAAAGTTTGTGTGGACAATGCTTAAAAGCTCAGCGCCTGAAAGCTGAGTGCTGAAGAAACATCACCCTCTGAAAAAACTGGTGAAGAACTTGTACCTGTTGCCAGTAGCGAGCTACCTCAGGTAAGTTCAGTGCCTCACAGAGGTACACCAAATTCAAGACATCCTTTTGAAAACAGCTACCTCCAAACCCTGAAAGAGAAAACAGTTATTTTACAGGTGACTTAAGGTACTGATCCAAGACAATCTGTGGAACCAAGTAGTTTTTGGCAATCACTGACATAGTCAGCATTATCATTTTTCCCAGTATCACTGCTAGAAAATGAAAAACCTTCATTTCTTAAAATCCAACTCCTGGACCTACTTACTTTGTCAATTACAGAGGGTTTAATTATGCTTCAAGTTCCACTGAAATCAATGGAAGTTGTAACACAGAAACCTGAACTGAAAAGCAACTATGGGCTATTATTAAACATAGGTAGGCAAGATCCTGGGCCTGTTCTCCCTCCACCTCAAGATTTAGACCAATGTTTCTCAAAACAAGTGCGTTAGGATTAGGTTCCTTCCTCTTGCACCCCCAAATGGGTATCTAATAATTGCCAAGAACCAAAGATCACCACAGCTGACCAAGGGAGAACTAAGACAGAGGGATCCTTGAACCTAGAACTTTGCTCAGCAAGCAGAATCCCAGAAACAACACACTGTAGAAGAAATTCTAACAACCTAGTAGCCATTTCTGGTAATGTATTTGCTACCTATTTTTCAGTCCTGTATGGACTCTATGATAGGTTATATATAGTAAGGTTTTTTAAAGTCACACTTTCTAGCATGACACCATGGAGAGGCTAGTCTTGTTCTGAAGCTTGAAAGTTTGATGCACCGATCACCACTTCATCACATTTTACTCTCTCATAAATCTAATCCAGAAATGACTGTATATGGCATTTAGTGCCATGGCCTAGTTGACAAGGTGGTGATTGGTCAAAGGTTGGACTCAGTCTTGGAGGTCTTTTTCAACCTTATCAATTCATCCTACAAACTAGAAGCTGTCATCACACATTCTGAGCTATAGGTATTCTCTCCCTCAAGCCACTGGCAGCAATTCCCAAACAAAACTGCAGGAGTTGCAACTGGGAAGACATATTAGAGAGCACTGTTGTCAGTGATGCTTCAGAAAAATTAAGTCTTTCCAGTGTCACAGGCAGGGTAAACCATGCACTCTGAACTCTCCAGTTTCAGGTTGCTGGGTCTGGAGCAACCTCCATTCTACATATTTTATCAAAAACAAGGATTTATATTAGTATTCTACAGCAATGTCTTCATATACTAAGCATTTCTAATGCTGTAGAAAATTTCAGAGAATCAGATTACTTATTTCAAAACACTACTATTGCACTATTAAACAGAAGCCCTGTGCGGAAAAAGAAAGGAGAAATTTTTCATTTACCAACACTGGCTTTGAGAAATTTATTTCCAATTCTTTGGTCTGTTCCAATAGCTCTTGCTACTTCCTCAACATCTGCTCCTGTAGCTTCACACAGAGCACTGATTGAGTTAATGCTGCTGATTCTTTGGGCAAGGAAAGCATTAGCTGCCTGTAAATAAAAAGCATAGTAAAGAACTTCATTTTTCCAGAAACCAAGATGTCCACAGACTAAAGGGAGTTTCTACTGAAGGGATCACTTTAGTACCTATGCAACTCCATTGACATGCAAAAGGGTAACATAATGCATTTAATCTATAAATGCCAGTTAATGGGATTTAAGCAAAACCAGGTAACACTTAACTTGCAGAGTTTGAACCGTTTTATGACAGTAATCAGTTTCTGCAGCACTGGAGGTTTGCTCTTAGTAATAACTTACAGCAGGGAAAGCGAGAAAAGGACTTAACAGAGTCTGAACATCTATTAACTAGGTCAGCTGAGAATTGGAGAAGATCAATATCCTTCAACATATGCAGTGGGTCCTCCCAACCTCACCTGTCTTTCCTAACTGCATCACTCAGCGTCAATAAAATCCTGCTTCTGAGCCTCGTTTCATACCCCTCGCTCATTGCAGACCACAGCAAGGGGCAACACTAACCAGTTTTGAAAGTTCTGATGACCAGGTATTGGTGGTGAGGATTTTTTCTTTGGGCACCCAGTGCTCATAAACAGCACACAGAGCACGGACAGCTTTCTGTCCCTCTGGAGAGTCATCTCCACCGATAAGCACTCTGTCCGGGTTCTTCAGGTCCTTGATGGCCGTTCCTTCGGCAAGGAACTCTGGGTTAGACAGCACCTAAACGCACAGGAAAAGAACAACAACAAGTAAATGCCAAAAGCAACAGTCAGCCTTTAAATACACAACTCAAAGATTATGTTTACCTGTAAATCCAAGTTAGGCTTCGTATTAGCATCAAATATTCGACGAATGCTCTCTGCAGCACGTACTGGAACTGTGCTTTTCTCAGTGACAATTTTATAGCCATTTGAATTCTGTACAATTCTCCTAGCACAAGCTTCAATGTATTTCAGATCAGCTGCTCGGCCTTTTCCCATTCCATAGGTCTTTGTTGGTGTATTAACCTAATCACAAATATGTGAAAGGGGAAGTAATGTTACAGGTCAGTACCTCTTGTGTCAAGAGGCAAGGTGTAATTGTTAAGACTGAAGTACATTTTCCTTCTCTGAGGAAGGAAAATGCTTCTACCCCAGAATTATTCTGGTTACCACATCAGATGAAGAGGTATTAGCTGTCTCAATTATCCATTTTGTTTTCTACAGAAAGCTCACTGGTTTCTATTCAAATAGGATTTAAACAAGAGCAATTCATAGCAGCTCTGCAGGCTTTGGTGAAACAATCCTTATTCTGGAAACACCAGTAATTTCTTCATGATTATGATCAGCCACTTTTTGTCCTACACTAGGCGTGTAAAGAATCCTGTAAGAATCTTGTGGCCAGTGAGGCAACTACGGTTTAAACTCACTTTGCAATGAAACCTAAGTGTAGGGCTGATAAAAATTAGTATACTGATGTACACAGAAAAGGCAACAGGAGGGAAAACGCATTGCTTAGATTAAGACAGAGGGTCCTTTTCATAACAAATGGAAAGAAGAAATGGCAACAACGTGTAAAACACAACAGCTTGGTTTCAACCAGGGACAGGTGGCAATATATGTGCTGTATTAGTGGCTGTCATCCAGCCACACAGCATTCATTTTAGATTTAATGAACGAAGAGAAATACTATCAGAAAGAGAGCTCCATACTAACAGTGCCCTAACAAAGAGGAGAGCTCAAGAAAAAAGAACTTTAACAAAAAACTTAATTGTGGCCTACCAAAGCAAATAGCAATCAGTTCTTTTGGATTCTGCATTAGTAACAACCTCTAGATTACAAAATCTTAGTTCATCTTTGACTTAATCCTCTTTCTAGTGGTGTCAGTAGCTTTGAAATGTTAAAGCCACCCCTGCTTCCATTAATACACGATTTTGAAAAGCTTCTACAAGTAGGTCATCTTTGTCACCAAATAAGCAGCAAATGATTTTGCATATCTGTCTAGGAATTTTATCATTATTAAAGTCCCACTGATTTCACCAGTACACTGCAATGACAGAGCTGCACTCCACTCTGCGCTCTGACTCCACACAGCTAACCAAGATAAACATCAACATTACCATTTTGACTTAGACCCTGTTCATTTGTAAAAGGTGCTACTGGCTATAAGAAAAACATATAAAAAAGCTTACTTAACATTTTTCCCACAGTACACAGACAAGGAGAAATCTGTGACACAATGACATGACATTGCTAACTGAATCTATATGACAAAACAAAGGCAACTTCCTAAAAGAAAAGCAACATTACTATTTGATAAGAAAGAAAAAATAGAAGAAAAAAAAGATAAACACAACCACCTTCTTTTAAACTTACAGAAATAAATACAAGATCAGCTTCTCTAATGGCATCATCAATACTGGTGGAAAAGAAGAGGTTTTTTCCTCGACAGGATTCTACTACTTCTTGTAACCCTGGCTGAAAAAGAAGCAGGAAAAAAAACCCAGTTAAGCTTAATGCAGTTAGAAGAACAGCAAACTCTATGTCCATACAGAATATAATTTCAGATAAAGAAAGATTTTCTTTTTTTTCCCCTGTCAGTGCAGAATGTTTTCAGTATGGCGGAAGTAAAGCTTTGGAAGATTTACACAGTAAAAAAAGTTAAGCTCTTTCTAATTCAAAAGACTCAAAATGCTGTCCTGAAACTTTCAGCCACACTGAATTGCTTATTTGCACAGTCAGATTTTAGCTTTCAGTTTTTCCTGTGCTCAGTTCTACTACCACATGAAGCAATTAAATAAATACCTGTAGAGTGATGTTAAGTAGATTCAAGAGGAGTCTTACCATTCCCTAGACTGCAAACAAAAGAGGTGGTTCTAATTCTCCTTTTCCCTCTTTTCGTGATCCCCTCAATATCAGATCTAAAACTGCTTCAGCACAAAAAAACACCCCATGAAGTCTTCCAGCAAGTAAGCAAGCCCAAATCCAGTGAAAGATAGGCAGCAGAGACACACAGGAAATCAAGACCACTCCTTTTAGCAACCACCCATTTTGGCCCAGATTAAACTTATCATGGTACCACTCCTACAGCGTGGAGGAATCACACCACCATAATATGATGAAATTCTTTCCAGAGACACATACGGTGCTGTAACAGTTTCCCTTCTCTTAACACTTCCACTCAGACAAGAGAGGCAGGATGTCACATGTAAATGAGCAATCCTCTGTACTAGAATGGTCTTAAAAAATCTTTAACCAAGATATTGTTGTCACAAATAAAAGAAGTTTTACTTTTTGTTTGAATAGTCAGTCATGCACTTTCACGTGGCATCGTATCTCAAACTTGAGACACCTATCATGACACTAGATATTTAAGTAAATGCCAGAAAGGCAAAGGTTCACTGGATGGAAAGAAAACAAAGCAGAAGCCTTCTTATGCAAGACATTTTTACTGCCTCATTTTATATCAAATACCACCCACTTAGAAGAAAAACAAAGGTCAGAACAGGCAAAATAACATGTCTTACGACCCATTGAATATTTCAGCTATGGTCTTACAATGGGATGTAAATAGAAAGGCAGCCCACTAGACAATTTCTGACACTGAAAAGAAACAATCCAACCCAAAAAACACAGAAACCTCACTGTGCAATGACTCAATTTTACAGCTGCCTGAACTAACTCTTGGCAATTTTTGTACATTTTTTGTAAGCAAAGGACACCATTCCAGGAAACAGATGTTATAAGTTTGGCTTTTTAAAAAAAAAACATGCCAAGGCGAGCTCTGCTTTAGCTCATTCAGTCTAAGTGTTAAGAGAAAGCAAAGTCCTTGCTTTCAAAAACTTTATTCATGCCTCACCTGCTAATCTGAACATTATACACAGTTTCTTTTGAACTTGTATGACAAAGGAGGTCTATTCCATCTTGACTTAGTCACAGTATAGCTCTGGTTTTAAGCGGGAAGAAGACTAATTATGGCAAAAGAGCAACTGTTAGTACCAGTCAGATGCTTTGTCTTTGAGAGATGAGTGAGATAAGTTTTCACTCCTATTAAAGAACTCAAATCTATAAAAACTGTATTTCATGAAGGAATGAACAAAAAGAGACCTATTTGTTTATGATGAAAAAGAGTGGAAAACAACAAATGCTAAGAGAAGCAAAATAGAAAAATGCATTATGTCTTTTCACATTAAAGTAATTCTGTAATGAAGGAATGACAGTGGGGTACATTTATTTGGCCTAGACTTCCCAGGTCAGATTGAAGATTTGTGGTACAACTGAATCAGAAACATGACTGTCTCCATCTTTCCACATAAAGTTGGGCAGCACACAGATTGGATTTTGGCAGTACTCAGAATGCGAATAAAGCTTACAGCCCAGTATTGCACATTTATACTGCGCTACAACACAGCAGGTAATATCTGTAATTGAGCAAGAGGACTATGTTATGGTCAAATCAGGTCCCAAAAGAAAGTCAGCATGATTTAGCACAGTTCACTATATATAGAATTACATTTTCCTTATTATGCCCTTCATATAATCATTAATGCACATCTGCACCAGCTGCATTAAACTATTTTAAAAATCTGGTTTAATGAGCAGTAGTGACAAGCAGCTGCTCCAGAATACCATTTTGGAAGGATGACGCTGATATGCTAAGCTTGACAAGCTTCAGAAATGGGTTATGGGGAAATGCCATGCAGTGGGTGGCAAGCAAAGGCAACACTGGCTGGAAGAAGAGACAACAGTGACATTTACCTCGTAGATTGGGAGCGTGTCTGAATTCCAGGCATTGATTCTGGCCTCATTGACATCCACAACAGTAACTTTGATACTGGGGCACATTTGCGCAATTACACTACAGGTTGGCCCACCAACATAACCAGCACCAATGCAGCAAATCTTCTTAATTTCAAACATGACTGCTCTAGTAAGAGGAGGGGGAAATGGAAAATCGGGCGTTACAGATTAAAATACCGGCCAACAATTCAAGGAAAACAAAGAGTATTAGTGACTTCAGATTTTATTATGCTGCGGCCCACAGAAGCGTTTTGTTACGGCTGCTCTCTCGAAATGGATTGCTACTCCTCTCTCCAAGCCGGGAAGGTTTTGGAGCCCGCCCCTCTCCGGAGCGCCAGCACACACAGACCACCAAAGAAGCGCTTCTGCGGTCGCTTTTAGTCACGACAGCCCGAACACCACCCTCGGGCCGAGGGATTGCTGATGCCAAGGCAGCCCCGGGCAGGAGCAGCGCCCGGCGGGGACGGGCGCGCCCCAGGCTGCGGCCCCAGCCGCGCCGG